>CANYCX010180620.1:0-21464 GCA_948193385.1 Breynia disticha f. nivosa | reverse complement strand
CATCTGTGCGTGTTCTTTAGGCTTCTTCGATTCTTTATAAGATAAGAAAGCTTAGATCGACGCATACTCAAATTCTTGTAAGGGACACTTCACACTTTGAAACTTTCTTTATCTTCTGCAATATAATTTTAGGTAATCAGTCTTCATCTAATCCTCTCTCTCATTACTTTTGTTCTTTTTCCATGCAGTTTATATTCTTCAATCTTGCAGCTCTTGCATGGAATGATCAACATTTAAGATGATCATCTTTCTGCATAAATATAAATGCTCTGTTCTGATTGATCGGGTTTTCTTCTGTGGAAATAAGTAGTTTTCTTAGCAGTGCATAAAGTAGGCGAATGTCGAACACAAACATTGAGGAGGAAGTGAAAGAGAAAGTGCATGATGGTGATGAAGCCAACGAAAGTCAAAGCAAAGTCGATGAAGATCAAAGTATGGAAGAACTGAAAGATTCCGATAAAACTGATGAGAACTCAATGCCATCGCTAGAGCAGGAGGTAAAGAGCAATTATTGGCTTAAAAAGAAGGTTTATTTGTGTTTTAAATTGTAATATTTTGCTAAACAAACATGTTAGCAGGAAGAGAGTATTAAGAAAAAATATGGTGGGATTTTGCCAAAAAAGAAGCCTCTGATCTCGGTATGGCCATTACTTTATTGCACAGATCAATTAAGATTTGGGATCAAATTTTGATTGGTCTCCAATGGCAATTTGTATGTATAGGATCATGAACGAGCATTTTTCGATTCAGCTGATTGGGCGCTGGGGAAGGTTAGTTCGAAACCCGTGTGGTAGTTTTGATTTGATTGTTCCAAGTTCAGATGCCTGATGGATGTGTTTGGTTGACAGCAAGGAGCACAGAAGCCTAAAGGTCCACTTGAGGCTCTTCGTCCAAAATTGCAGGTAATATGTCTTTGTTTTCATCGTGTTTCAAAGCTTGTTTTTGTCCACATTCAATGTTGTGTGTATAGTTTAGAGGCATAGACGGATTTCTACAAGTTTTAAAACTGATGCAACTGATATTTTGCGTTAGCCAACACCCCAACATCAAGTGCGTTCAAGAAGATCCCCTTATGCTCCTGCAGATGATTGTGATGGTAAGCCTGCACTACATTAGAGATTCTTATCAGAATTGCTTAGTATATACAAAAATCTCTGTTATTAATTGCGGTATATGCCTTCTTCAGATATTGGAAGCGGCAACGCATCCTCTGAGGACGAAAACCGCACAACTGAAGGTCGGAACGAAGATCCAACTTCAGCACAGGATCAGAGTTCAAATGTTTAGGTCAGTGTATGAGAGGTCAGGAGGCAGATCTTAGAAGATTATGATTGTGTAAACCTTTAACGTTTGTGCCTCTTATTTTGGCTCACTGTACACGAGAAATAAAGCACAGAGCATCGCATGGACTTGGTGTATTCAGCAAGAAACCAAGAGTTCCATAAGCAGTAACACCAAATCCGCGATAATAATCCGCGTCCCCCCAACCAAAAACGTACAATAATTTTGAGAAATTGGGCAGATCAAAAGGTTTTGGATTTCGGTCATGAAAGTAGATGTGAGCCCTGAAAGTTCAAAGTTCAAATGCATTACAAGTGTTATTTGTCTTATAGTTGGCACAAAAAACCACTTCAGCCCCTTCAAATCAATACTCATCAAATAGCCAGAACTACAACCAGAACGAAAATTTAAACATATGATTGTGTCAGATCAAAGTGAAGTTAATGAAGAAGGGTAAGTATAATATAATCAGAAATTGAAATGATTCCACTTGGTAATACCTACCTGGTTCCAGAAACCTCTCCACCCCAAGAAATGAGATTAGTAGAACTTAATCAGATAGTAGTTGAATATACATACCTGTTTCTTGTCAGATGAAAAGCATTGTAGCCCAACCTGCACATTTGTTGGTGAATATAACCATATGTTCAAGTTCTATATTAATATAACCATGGCAGTATCGCAATGAGAAGAGAATGCATACCACTTTACCCTACTTTGCCTAGCCGACATATTATGAATAATCCATGAAGAAGAACGATCGTCGTCGAGCTAGATCAAACCCCTCGGAAGTGTTTTCCAGGACAAATAAACCTGAAGACATAAATTGAACAAGAAGCATGCATGTGCTCGACGCATTTTTACAGTTTTAAATAATTCTTTACTAAGAATCGCAGCTTACTTGAGTGATTGGATCAATAACTACCAATGCCACAGATTATGAAAAAAATAAATTGCAAAGAGGGGAGAAGTAAAAGGATTGTTCAACCATAACATAGCCAATATGGAAATGAGAGCAAACAGAAGACAGTCTAAAGTACAAGAACTACTGCGTCCTGAACAAGTTGGTGGCGCAGGAATATCTCAGCTTCTGGCAACCTAAACTTCCCACAGTTTAACGCCAATCCATCTCAAACAAATGAAGACCAAAAATTATAACAAGCAGATCCTACTTTTAACCTCAAGCTATACAAGTCTTCATATGCAAAGCGGAAGTCAGGACAGAAAATCAAATGAACTTTTACAGACAAACATCTATCAAAGGTGTTACACACTAACAAAACAATGGTACAGTAAAACACTTGGCAATGGTTGGTGTGAAGGTCCACGGGTGATTGGTGAATTGCATCATCGGACCATGTTGGTAATCCAAAGAAAGCATCAAGGGTGGACCTAGGTGAACCACAAATTTCTCAATATCATCGAATCTTTTTTGACTAGGTTGAAAGGGCTTCATGAAAGGGAAAGGGCTGTCTCCGGTGTTTGTAGTTCACTGCCGTTTAGATTGTGTAGGGAAGGCATAAAAGTCAAACAGGTGAATTAGAATTCAAATAGTGAAATGGGTGGTTTACAAATCACATTTGTCCTCTTCAATCTAAAAGACGTAGCAAACTGTATAAAATAAAATAAACAGCAGAAGAGATAAGATATCTACCTGCTAGGCCTGGAATGGACTAATAGCCATGATGTTTTCGTTGGGAACCTGAGTTGTGACCGGATAACCTGGTAACAAATGGTAAAATTCAGAATTCAAAATGTAATATCGGCATTCAACCAAGATTATCAAACACAAGAATCTCAGATAAAACAAAACAAAGAAAAAAAAATTAAGTACAAACAGTATTGCATTAATCTGACAAAAGAATCATACCCGAGACGACTAGAAGAATGACCACCATATACTCCATAAGCACTTTCACCACCGCTCTGAAAACAAAAGAAGTCCACAATATTTCAAAACAAATGACCATAGCATTTCTGCTCAACATGCATATTATGTATAGGGAAAGCATAAAATTACCAGCGAGCTACCATTGCTTCCATAATTGTCACCAGGTTCTCGTGAACCATATCCACGTCCACGTGATTGATTGTCATGAACTCCGTATTTTTGACCATCTGACATGTCAATTGGCATAGGAACATATGGAAGCGTTGGAGGAAATACAGTTAGAGCTCCATCCCTTCCAAATAAATTGGCTTTCAGCCTCAAAACCACTTGTAGAAGAGCACTGCTAGCCACATCAAGAGTCCCAGTTATCTGTTAAACATTAAAACTTACTGAGAATGCATTGAAAAACTTTGGACTAAAAGGTCAACAATGATTATGTCATCAATAATTTACCTGCACCATTTCATCATCTTCAACAGCAACCTTCGGAAGATTATCCTCTGACAAAATCCTGATGCTTGCCCGTGTGATACTCCTCATCTCCGAAATAATAGCCCCGCCTTTACCCATAAGGCATCCTATCTGTGATCGTGGAACAAGTAAACGTGTGGTAATGACAGAATCTCCAGACTCCCTTTCTGCTTTCTCACTGCAACGTGGTTGCAAGCGCAATGCAGCATTGAGGGTCGAAGACTGTTCTTCAAAAAACTGATATTGGGAAAACGTGTATAACATCAGCAGACAGTTACACAATCAAATTCCTAAAAACCGTAACCACTAAAACACAAACGTAATACAAATGCATTATCCAAACCTCCTTAGCCGAAATAAATATAATGCAATCATCCCCTTCAGCACCAGAGCTATCAACTTTAATAGAAGCTCTCGACTCCTGTCTAATTTGCTTAATAATCGCACCACCTTTCCCAATCACACTCCCAATGTTCCCAACAGGACAAACCATCCGAAGCGAGAACTCCTTAGCCGAACCTTCATCTCTCCGATCAGAGTATCCCTTATACCCACCATAAAGACCCATAACAGGAACACCAGCATTAGCAGCCATAAACATTCCAGTAGAATGATACGCATTACTCGAAGAACTCAGCAGTAAATGCTGAGACCTCGACGGATTCTCATGAAGCCTAGTGGCAACCTCGGATAACGCCTTCCTAACAACAGCCGGCTCTCCAACAATCTGACAAACAACATCAAAACCTTAAATTATAATAAATGACATCTAACAACTAGAAAAATCAATGTGCTTGCTTACTTGAAGCAACTCATCGGTGTTCAAAGCAACAGGAGGCAGGTGATCATCCTGAAGAATCCGAATCTGCGCTTTAGTCTCGCTCCTAATATTCTGAATAACCTGCCCGCCTTTCCCAATAATACACCCAATCTGATCCGCAGGCACCAACATCCTAACAGTCACTTGTTGCACCTCTCCGAATTCGTCTTCTTCATTCACGGCATCCTCCGCAACAACCCTATCATGAATCAAAAACAGGGCGTGTTGCGCCGGGGCCACATAATCCCCACTATCCTCCAACAAATTACTCTCCTCACAGTTACTATAAATAGTCACCACTCTTTCATCGCACCCAGAAATCGCCTCACTGATGCGTATATTAGATTTAGTATCGGCGCGCAATTGCTTCGCGATTTCTCCGCCGCGCCCGATAATACTGCCAATTTTTCGTAGGGGGCAGAGGTAGCGGTAAACGGTGTCGTCCGCGTCGATTGTGTTAACGGTATCGGAGTCCTCGCCAGGGTTCCGGCGCTTTCCGCCGCCGTAGTCGGATTGGGAGTGAGAACGCTTGCCGTAGTCGTTTCTTTGGCCTGCCATGGCTGTAGGGTGGAGAGATCTGAAAAGAGAAAAAGAGGATAATTAAAAAAGCGGGGTATTTAGTCGGTGACGGTACTTATAGTGAGGTTGAAATATCTAGTGGACAGGTGTTCGTTAGATTCTTTGACTGTCTTTTTTGGGATTGTGACTGTTAGGTTACGTTAGTTTAAAGGGTGCACTTTCGGTGTTGTCCCTGTGGTTTGTTTTAGTGCGTTATTTAGTCCTTACTATTAAAAGTTTGATGAAATTACTGCTGCATTATGGTTTGTTCCATTCAATTTGGTTTAGTTCAGCTGTTTTGTTTTTCAGTTTGGACCTTTTAGTGCACCTCTACTTGTAAGCATGATTTACTTTAACCAAAAAGTCTGCATAGAGGGCTGAAATATCCAACTATTTAAATTTCAGTGACTAAAATGTGTGCTACAGAAACTTACAGGACTATAAATATAATTCACTCAAGATCATATTCATCAAAATGCTACGAAATTACTGTTATGCTATTCAATTCATTCGACTGTTAAGTTCGTTAAGGATATTTCTTGTCCAACTAACAATGGTACTCTCGTTATCGTCTCTTCCATTAACAAAAATTTTAACTCCGAATTCCAAACCCTTCATTTATGCTTCAAATCCATTAATATCGTCTGATAACTCTCATAAAGTATCAAGATTATGCTCATGTGGAAGAAGGCATTTTTTAGAAGCTGCAACTACAGCTTTGATTGCAAGTTATCCTTCAATGGCTTCTGAGTTACAACCCAATTACGAGGTGAACTTGATTCTTTTCATTTTTGGCATCGAAGTTTGAAACTTTTGTGTGATGGGTCTTGTTTATAGGCCACGTTGAATAGAATTCACCCTCCGAGACCTGATTGGTATGAAGAGGTTTATGCATGGGTGTTAAGTTCAGCTATGGAAGCTTATGAAGCGGAGGTCAGTTCCTGGTTCTTTACAAAGTTTTTGACTTAATGGTTTGATTTGATTGTTGGTTTTTGATTGATGGTGGGTTTTGTTGTGTGAAAAGATTGCACATTACAAGTCAAAGATATTTGCCAAATTGAGAGGGAAAGTCGAGAAAGTACTGGAGATGGGAATTGGGACTGGTCCGAACCTTAAATATTATGCTAATGGAAGTGATGTGCAAGTTTTTGGTGTGGATCCAAATAGAAAGATGGAGAAATATGCTCTTCAAGCTGCAGTTAATGCCGGTTTGCCACCAAAGAACTTCGAATTCATACATGCAGTATGTTTGCTTTTCTCGTGTGCTGTAAAATTATTACTTGTTGAAATACTGTTAGCTGTTTAAATTGTCTGTCTGTTCTCCATTTATGTTGTTGCAGCGTTGATGTATGAGAAAGATCAACATGATTTTCAGGATTATGGTTCTCAGAATCATAAAAAATTCCTGAGTTGAATTCATAACTTGTGAAAACATTTGTCTCTATTGGCTAAAATTTTTGTTTTTGGGATCATTCCTATGGCATTGGATTAGTTTGGCAAGCTTATTCTTGATCGGTTCATCGGATTTGATGAGGAAGCTCAATATAAACCATTTCATTCGAGCTTTTTATAATTTCAGGTTAAGAAAGTTTAGGTTGATTGATTTTTTGAATGTATTGCTTATGCCAGGTTGGAGAGGCTATACCATTAGGTGATGCTTCAGTTGATGCTGTTGTTGGAACTCTTGTCCTTTGCTCTGTTAAAGATGTTGATCAGGCACTCCAAGGTAAACTATTACACTTGTGTTAGCACAACTTCCCGGCAAGTGAGTGTGTTTTTCTTGTACCTGCGAGCATGAATTCCTCCATTCCGTCAGAATAAAACCATAATATCGAACCAAATGTTGTCGAATCTTTGTGTTCAGAGGTGAAGAGAGTGCTCAAACGAGGCGGACTTTACGTATTTGTGGAGCATATTGGTGCAGAAGGTACAGTTAATAATAGTTAGAATACAACAGTTTATAAACAGTAGCGAAATTACGTTAATTAATCTGATTATTTTCATGTATTTGCTTATGGATAATGCAGATGGAACATCTCTTAGATTAGTGCAGAACATGCTTGATCCTTTGCAACAAATAGTCGCTGATGGTTGCCATTTAACTAGGGAAACAGGGAAGGAAATTATGGAAGCTGGCTTCTCAGGCGTTGATTTGAACAAAACTTCATTGCGCAGTGCCTCAATTATCAATCCTCATGTGTATGGCATAGCAGTGAAGTAACAGTAACCAGCTATTAAGAATCATCTGGCAGAACCTGAAATGAAATGGTTTTGGATTCTTTGGTGGATGTCTTGCAACTAACCTGTGGGCAGGGATGGAATCGAAGGGGAACGAGCGAAGCCGCACTTTTGTCATGTATATTTTTGCAATCACGTCTTTTTTATCGCGTATTTTTCTTTGATACCGCTAACCTTGTCGTTTTTCTCTGAAATATTTCTATCTCGACTACTTTCGCTCTTGTTGGATTCAATAAAGAACGGTACGGCTTTACATTTACAGGTGATTTGTCACACTCTCTTCACGGATTTATGTGATTATTGATGGACATTTTTTACGATTGTAATCACATGTTTTCTTATAAAGGCGGGAAAGAGGAAAATTTACAAGCTACTTTCTCTAATTTGTTGTATCACAATTCTAATATTCTTTTTTCTCAACCACGATTTATTTTGGGCACCCAGTACGACTACAACGACGGCAAAGCTCTCCCAATCGAGGATTCGAACTCGAGATTTCTAGCTAAGTTAGAACAACCTCACGTCATTTGATCTAAGCGTTTGGTAGTTTTAACATATTTTATTAATTTTCATTAGTAGGACATTAAAAAAATTAGTTCGACCGAACTAAATTTGTTCCACCTGTTCAATTCATTAAAATCAGTTTGGTTTAAGTTTGGTGATTTATTAACTTGTCTAGGAATGATCGGGTTGCGATTAAGAGATTTCATGATCCAAACCGACTAATCGATATAAAACTTAATAAAATCTATCTTTATTTTTCAATTTGTTTAACTTGAAACTTATTCAAACCGAAACAAATTGATATTCGGATTTAATTTAACAATTTTTCAAATTGATATGACAAAAAAATACTTTAACTCAACCAATTATAGCACTCTAAATTCGTTACTTTTTTAACTACATTATTTTACATTATAATATCAAACAGAGCTTAATTTACAAATTTATTTAGAATTAATTAGTCTATAAAATAATCGCAAAGCATAAAGTTGCTATTGATTAATAAATAATAATGCCACAATCTAATAATTCTCCTTCTCAGCGATAAATTAGGGTTTCGTTTCCATTTCACTTCTTCGAACTCCACTCCGTCTCACGCCTTTCTTTCTCTCTTTCTCTCTCACTCACTCATCTCCTCTAACGGTAATCTCTGTGTTCTATTTGGTTTCTTTTTATAGTAACTTTAAAGTCTTAACTTTTGCTTAACTACACTGAACTGACTATCTTTCTGTGTTGAATCTAACCACTGTTAACTGGCATAATAGTTTAATTAGCAATGCAGCTTGTTTTTGTATTATGGGTGGTCTTTAATTGATTGTTCGTATCTGATTATAGGTTTGTGTTGCTCAAGTTTGGGGAAGTGTCGGTTTTGAGAAGACGTTAGACTTGTTTGTACTTTGCACAGTTCGGTTGTATTTAATTAGTTTATTTAATTATCAATGTTGAGTTTTATGCGGTATAGTTATTCTTTACAGACTGGATTTTGAGTTCTGGGTTGTTTGTATGTTCTAGCTAGAGGGTTTATCAGTTACTTGAATGTGATATAAGTTGATTTGGGATCGGGCATTTGGTTTCCGGTGATGGATAATTGGTTGAGTTAAGCTTGGTGATCAAAAGCTGGAAGGTTTAAATTTTCCGAGGTTTATAGAAAAATAGCTAAAACGGGTTCACTGTGTTGTGTGGCCTCAAGGCCACATGGATCAAATACCGCTAGTGGGGACTGGTCCTTGGGTCCTCATGAGCCATACTGGCAAACTAATACAAGCTTCTCACCTCCTCCGGGTAGATGGGATTTTAGATTTCCATCAGATGATGAACTCCCTTATGACTCACGAGATGGCAGCCTGTTTTATGGGTCATCAGCATCATCAAACAGTAAGGCAGGTAGATGGATAAGGGGCGACAATCTTTATCATCGTCATCATTCTGCCACTGATGGGAGTGTGTTGTTCTTGACCAGTCCTGATCTTTCTCGAGGCCCTCAATGGACACCTCCGGCAATACAAGAGTTCAATGTTAATGATTACGAAGCTGCAGTTAGGAGAAATGATGGAATTGGTAATACTTTCTATTTATGTATGTGTTCTTGAGTCCTTACGTTTAGAGGAATAATAGTGATGCTACTCCATATAATGTCATTGGATATATTTGGGTCCCAAATTAGAAATCATTGTATGCAAAATACTTGAAAATTTAGTTACTAGCTATAGTAATCAAAATATTTTTTGAAAGGACAATTTGAGATGAACATTCGTTATTCTAATGTTGCGAAAAGAAGCCTTAAGATGGTGTAAATTTTAGAATAGTCTTTAGCTTGATGAATTCTTGATTATAATTGTTATTTTTCTTGTCTTACTGATAATTTCTATTTATTTTCTTTACTGGAAATTCATTTTGTACTTTCCAGATCAAATCTTGGAGCATCTGCCCTCAACACCCAATATGGAGGTAATATTTTTCTCTTCAGTTAGAATTATTGTAGCATTTTTTTACTAGGATTTATATTTCGTACAATGTTGAGATTTTCAGGTTACCTCAGGCAACCCAGGCAGCATTTCATCTCATTCCGACAGCAGCGAGACTGAGCATACATTCAATTCATGTCTATCCTCTCATCGTAACTTTTCTAATCGTCGTTCATTTTTGTCCAAACCTATTCACCCTCTGTTCTTTCCTAGTCAAACTCCTAAAGGAGCTTCTGCCTCATCCACTGGGGTGGGGTTTTCCGATTATGATGTTAGCCCTCTGCGAAAGGATTCAAACCGGTGGAGTAGTGGTAGCAACAGTAACTCTGATTTTGCTGATGTGTCTGAACAATTTGAATCTGAAGTTTCTAGTCAGTCTGGCATTCTTTCAGAAGGGTTTAAATGTGGATTGTGTGAAAGGTTTCTCATTCAAAGATCACCCTGGAGTACTGGTAGGATTGTGAGAAATGGTGACTTGCCCATTTCAGGGGTTCTTTCTTGTCGTCATGTTTTCCACGCAGAATGTTTGGAGCAGATAACACTTAAGTCTCACAAAAGTGAACCTCCTTGCCCTCTGTGTTTAAGATTAGATGAGGACAATTCTCCAGAAAATCTAGCTTTATCCAGATTGAGAAACAGTTTCCCTAGGTTTAGACGTTTCTCAGAGGATGGGGCATCTAGGCCCTGGGGCTGCGTGCAGGTGGGGGATTGCATTGAAGGAACATTACATACACCCCAGCGTAATAAAATTACGCTACTCAACCGAAACCGCATCAGAAAGAGTCTTTCTTTGAAGAGCAACACAAGCAAAGAGTTCCCCGGAAAGCTGAGGAAGACAGGCTTTTGTCCGTCGCAGATGAGTGGAAAATCGGTTGATCTTGGAGTGGTTGGGTGTTCAAAGTCGATGGCTGGACCGAGTATGAAATGATAATGATGATGATGTGCAGTTTACCTCCATTATGTGTTGAATTTTTTATACGATTCCCTCCCACTTTGCTAATTGATTTAGAAGTTCTGCGTTAGCAGTGTAGATCTCTGATAAATGTCAAATGAGAATCGATGACCTCTTCATTTTGTACAAGTTTTTGTCTTCATTGCTATTTAATCAGTTTTTTTTTTAACTGCAAAGCAGCGGCAGAGTGACGAGCCGCCCCGATGGTCTCGTTAGTTTTGGAGATAAACTGCTACAGGGATGACGGTTGGATTTAATAACTACGGGGAATCAGATCCCGGTTCCCGTTTTGATCGGAGAATACTTGGTTTGACCTGATACGAGAACAAGAACGGCATTCCCCGTTGAAAATTTTGGGAGCGGAACAGAGATGGCACTCTCCATCCTGTCCCTGTGTAGGTATCCAATGAAGAATCTCTATTCCCGTTAGAGATGGAAAGGGGACGGGATGATAACTAAAATATCATTCCAATGACGATGGAGAGTTAGAGATGGAAAGGAAATTCAAAAACAGAGACGAGAGTAGGAGTCTGTAGGAATCTCTGTCCCCGTTTGCCATCTGCAGGACTGCAACTATTGCTACTCGAACCCATTAGCCTGGTTCAATTGTTTGTAGCTTGGAAGAAAACTCAAAATTCTTGGCAAAAGAGAGATTGAATCCATCCATCATCTCACTCTCATGAACCCTGAATGTGTTTAGCTGCAATAATCTGTTATAAGCGCATTCATTTCAAAGCATAAATAATCATGTTTGTTTTGATCAATTTATTTTGGTGGACTCGTTAGATTCTATATTCAAAAACAGAAATCATCTGAAATAATAAGGCGGATAGTTATAAAAATGATTTGCTCATTTTCAAACAGACTAATATAGAAAATAGTTTTTTGTATGAACAACAGACATCTAAAATGGTCCTCCACAAAATCCTTGCATTGCCAATGTTATTTTGTGAGATCTCATCATTTTGCAGAAATATTTTGGGGACCTTCCCCAACTTCATGTTATCCAACTTGCTAGGGTTTGTAACATATTTACAACATGATAGTTTGAGTTTTGCAAAAATGCACTTATCTCAAACTTATTTTAAAAATGCCCACTTTTTTTATCATGATTGGCTTAATGCCCAGATTTGTTATTAAGGACAAAATGGGAAAGTCAGAAAAAAATCTAATCTCTTATCTCTCTCATTAAGTCCAAAAAAGTTCAAATAAGTTCACGAGTTTGAAATAGTTAATGTGATTTTTTATTTTTATTCATTTTAATTTCTTTTTATATTATTTATTAAAAATCGTACAATTTAGTCTGTATTAGCCAATTGTAAATAAAATGATCAACAATGTTCATTTGTCTTAAAAAAAAAGTTTATTTAAAGACATGATCTTTTAAGAAATGTTAAAATTAGAACAATTATGTCTAATTTTGATCAATTATGTTCAACCTCATTTCCTGCATAATATGTCCGAAAAAAGTTTTTTTATCGAGAACACATATTCAACATCCTGAATAATGTCCAAACAAGTACAAATTTAACTAGTTAAACAAACAAAAAGAAACAATGGTTGAAGCTAGTTGAACAAAATTTGAAGTATATACGGATTAGTTCAAAAAAGTTCAAACAGGTACAAATTTGATCAAATAAGTACAAATTTGATCAGCTAAAACAAATTTTCAAATTAAAGAACATACTAGTTCTAAAAAAGATTAAAAAAGATACAATTCTGATCAGATTAACGAAACTCTAAGCCTAGATTAGTTCAAAAAAATAACAGAGTACAATTTAAGCAATCACACAACAATTTAGTTCAAATAAAACAAACAAGCTGCGTATTGTTCAAATAAGTATAACATTGATCATTTAAACTGAGTCTGAACCAAACAGATCAAAGAATACACATATTACTTCAGAATTACAACATAATCTCAAAAAAAAGTATACAAAATAGTTCAACAAAATTCAAATAAATAAGACAACACATACAAAACACAGGAGAAAGAAGAGCATTTCTCTTGCAACAGTTCTAAGGTGAAAATGCTCAACCAAGAAAGACAAGAGGCAGGATGAAGGAAAATTGCCGATTGTAGAAGGTTTTAATGTTATTGTTCATAAAGAAAAATCCAAAAAGATGCATCTCCAAGTTCCAATGGTTCCACCAGCAACGCCAGTAACAGCAAACATATTTTGATAAACAAATATTAGAAAATACGGCAATTATGTGAGGAAAACTTATGCAAAGCAGGAAATCAATTATTTGTTTTCAGGTTTCTATAGGCATTAGAATTCAAAATTTTCCAATTTTCCACTTTCAAGGTAATAAAAAAGTATCTTGTTTATTTTAAATTTTTAAATTGGATTCTTAATTATTTTAACAACCAATCAAAGCTTTTATTTTCTGGTTTTCTACCACCAAATGAACTCACTCGTTAAATATCTTCCATTTTTATACAGAAAATATAAATTAGAAATGAGAAACAGAAATTGTCTAAACAGTAAACACCCCTAACTTTTGTTCTTATGAATTTATAAGAACAGATCAGTAATATAACCATGCAAGAAAATGTTGTTAAAGTAAATGTACACATGAAATAATGAAATTAAGAAGTGGATCGGTATTGTTATTCCATTAGTTATAAAGTGGAGGTTGCACTAGAAGAGAATCTGTATAAAGTTGATTGGTTTTGGCATGTATGTCACCAATATTAGCAATCAAGCAATTCCATCAGCAATAAAGAAATTATCCAATTGAAACATATAGAAAAGATTATAAAATGTTGAAAGCACTAAAAAATCTGAAAGCTTAAGAAAAACAAGTTAGTTAATATGGAAGTCAACCAATCTTTAAGCTACATTCAAGAGTTCATAAACAGTTAATTATCTTTCCTGGTTCTTTTTACAGATAAAATGTCAGGATTTTAAGCTTATAACAGCTTCAGCTTTCCTAGAACGTTTTAATTCTCAGATAATTTTAATTTTTTTTTTAGTTTAAACCTTTTTTGTGAAAATTCAAGAAGCAGAGAACATGGCAAAATAAAGAAGGGATAGCAGACATTAAATCAGGTGTTTCTGCTGTCATTTTGCCAATAGTCATTCGCTTTGCTAGTTTCTATTGCCAATGGTCAGCCACTTTTATTAAAAAAAGAACAGTGGCAATGACCAACTTCTTTTTATCTTACTTTGCAAGATTGGTGTAAGCCCTTAATTTAGCTGTCAACTTCCCATTATTACCCTTCAATGAGCATGCCTTCAAGCATAGTATATAATGAAACTGGAGTCTATAGTTATGAGTTTATAGCTATTTCACCAGCATTTATAAATGCCCCTCAAAGTCGACAGTTGTTTTACTATATCCTAGTGTAATGGGAAGTGAGGAATAACTTACTGCAGCAGAAGAACTAAGGCCAGAACTATCAAGACCTTCTGAACCACATATGTATCCCACAATACCCTGCAACACCAAAAGAAAAATGCCTTCTCAAAAGAAAAATAATGCATTATGTCATCCTGCTCATTTAAGCTTTTGTAATTGACCAGTTATCTTCAGAAATAGCACTTGCATAGACGATATAACACTGGCAATGCCTCCTAGATGCCAATTTAGTTTTAATATGTCCTTCAAATTCTGTCTTTTCCTAATTTTAACATTTTCTATAATTTTTTATGGATGGCACCAGTCCTAAATTGAAGAATTAAAAATGATGAAATTCTAGAAAAAAAAAATTGAAAAGGAAACAGAAAAAACCAAAGAGGAAAAACAGTTAAAAAAGGGACTCATCTTCTTTTCATTCTCTATATAACTAAACAAGAAAATAAGGTTCTTTTGAGAAAATAGGAAAGAGGGCAATGGTCCCACATGAAAACAAAATAAGCTAAAATGTATAATATATAAGTGAGATTCTCTCTCCTAGTGGCAGTCAAAGTTTTAAAAAAGGGACTCATCTTCTTTTCATTCTCTATATAACTAAACAAGAAAATAAGATTCTTTTGAGAAAATAGGAAAGAGGGTGATAGTCCCACATGAAAACAAAATAAGCTAAAATGTATAATATATAAGTGAGATTCCCTCTCCTAGTGGCAGTCAAAGTTTTAATGATAGTGATCGGTCCATGAGGAGTGTTTAACCAACCATTGGGTGTTAACAATAGCTAGTTCATGCATGGGTGTTAGTTGAGCTTTAGTTGACAGAGGAATGGTAGGCCCAAAAGCCAACCCCGCTCCACGACATACAGTTGCGGAGGGGCCGACTTGTAGTGCAAGTGCTCGACCGATACCACTATGCCAAGTGTTTGACCCACGTGAACATGGGTCTTCAAAGGTGAGGTATTGCTAGAGTCCCATATGGGAAAAAAATATACATTTTAGCTCCACTTATATATCATATATTTTAGCTTTTTTTTACATGTAGGACTCTATCAGAGGGCTATAAGGGAGAAAAAAAAAACTATTTCCTAACACGAAATTCTAACTCCAGATTATGCTTCACCGAAATGCTCTATTTGTCGATTGCAGTTTGTCTCAACAAAATTATTCCTCTTGTAGAGTCATCAAGAACTATACAAAATGGAAAGCAAACATAAGAACATGTAAGCGTAACAAAAAGAGTAACAAAACCAACTTGATGGACATTAATTTGATTTGCTACAAGTATACAAGATATTGACATAATATATAAGACAAAGTAACCTGAGTAAGTGTGTTTCCCTTGCTCTGCAGAGCGAAGACCGCTCCTCTTGCAAAATTTCCCCAATTACCATCTTGCTGTAGCTTAGGAGAATCAGTAGCATGCTTTTCATCCTTTTTCCTAATGGGTCTCGGATGTTGAATATCATCAACGCTGTTTAGAAACATAATCACAACTAGTCATCCTTTTTTCCTAATTGGTCTAGCACAAGATAAATTGTCGCTTGCTGCGCAGCACAAATATAATTTTACTTAAATGCAACTATGCAAAAACTAACAACTTAAAATTAGCTTCAGAAGCCAAAAAACAAACCAAAGTGTTAGACAACTTGAATTAGCTATAAAGAAAATAAATTAATTAAAGACTGGCTTCATGTTAGCCTATTAATGACTGAATGCAAAACAAATGAAAGAGCAGATGATATGCATACAGAAAAACAAGATTTCTTAAATTTTATGAGAAATGAAAAAACCAGTAGTTCTTGTGTTTTACTTGATCTTACATGGTTCGTTTCACCAGATACATCAGATAAAAAATCTGGGAATCTATATTTGGTGGAAACTTTCGTAACAAATCTACAATCTTTAACTTATTATTCAGTACCTTTTTTCATTTTCACGTATAGTCAATAATATTTCCATACTTGAATTTCCATCCCCACTGAAACATGAAACATATTTCTAGTCCTCTATATTTTCCTCAACCAATAGTAATAGTTCTTATGTTGTTACTTGACCTTAACACTAGTAGTGTATGTTGCACTCTAATAGACCTCTTAACAAAAGAAAGAAAGGAAGTAAGCATCAGCCCAACTAGAGTTTTGGATGAGGGGAGAATATAGAGAACTTGGGTGAGGGGAGAATTTACGGAGATTTTGATGAGGGGAGAATTTAGTGAGCTTGGAAATTTGGAAGACTTTTTTGGTTGAGGAAAAAGAAGCTAAAAGGAAGTTTCTTCCTTATTTCTCCCTCTTGCTTTATACAGCTTCTGAATGAAAAACTTAAAAGAGATTCTGGATCATAGCATTTATTAGTGTTCGTAGCAAAGGACAGGGGCTCTGCTTCATAAAACCTTCAAAGAGTTCAGCCGTACATATGGCTAGTGGTTGATTCACTAATTTATTAATTCCCTAGCGCTCTTTTCCTTTCATCATCCAATTTGCAGCAAAAGGCATAGCCCCATTCAAGGACTTCTTTACTGTTTTATCTCACTGGCACAATACTCATGTTCACTAATGCATGAAAACAAGGAAAACTGATGATTATGGCTAGTGTGAGGAAGGCAGAATTATAAACGACATTACTGATGCAAGATGCCACAAGAGCATAAAAAACAATAAGATTACACCTGCACCTGAACCTAACGTCTCCCTTGAACTGCCCTGATCGCAGTAGAACCTACATGAAGATTGCGAGAATAGTTTAGTGGAACATTGCGTTAGAACAAACACTTACAAGCATAAATTTGAAAGATAATAATTGCAGTGCAACAACATTAATATCAAGACTTTTAAATTCAGTGCTCATACATAATACAACTGACCCTTCTTAAGAAAAATCATCCTCACCTTCTGCATAAAATAAGAGATTAAGGCCTAGAGGATACTTGAATCATAAAAGAAAATGAGTATTTGAAGCAGATTAGTGTTAAGTGTTCAATGTGTATTTGAAGCAGATTAGTGTTAAGTGTTCAATAAGTTCACAGGAAAATATCTGGCTATCAGAGTGCAATTTTACTTTTTCTCTTATCCTCAAATGAGATTAATGACTTTCGAGTTTAAAATTTTCCCTTATATTTCAGGCCATCCAATTCTATGAAACCATGCATACTAGAGTGCATTGCAATTGTGATATTTACAAGCCTTCCGACCAAAGTATAAGTTTTTGGACACTGCACCATTAATTTTTAGAATCTCAAAAGAAAATGCCAACTTACCTCACTGTCACCTGAAGGAACAAATCCTAGAAGTATGCCTCTGTTAATTGTCATAGCTGAAACAGTTCCACCCTGCAAGACTTGCAAAGTCCAATAATGAGAACTTCATAACTGTTTTTTCAGATCAAAATGTTCTCTAAATTACAATCGTCATATCTCATATTCAAACTCCACCTTGGCGAAAAAAAAAAAGAGAAATCAGATTTTCAAGAATTCATAACAATGCCTGACCAACAATAATTTTATTATCAAGTCTTCATTACAAAGTCCACACAGCAAACAATGCAGAACAAAGTTGAAATATCAAGCTAACCTGATGATCAATGTGAGCGCCCAATGGACAAATCCGATAAGGGGAGATCACCATACGAACCTCCACAGGACTTCTACCTGACATCTCTGAAACAATTTTCTTTATCTCATTTACCTGCCAACAAACAACATTATCAGCAGACAAAACTCATCAAAATACAAACCCAGATAGAATATTTCTTCTCAGACAATATCAACAAAACTCCCAATACAATCACTATTGAAAACTCCCAATACAATCACTATTGAAACAGGTGTTGCAGAACAATAATTCTCCTAAACAGAAGTCACAATTCTGCATTTTCCTTCAAAAATTCCAAAAACAAATACAAACAATTCAATCCACAAGACAACAAAAGCCATTATCAACATTAAAATTTATCACAGAAAAGGCATATTCAAATAAGGGAGGGATCACATGCAATCTACATCAACACATTAATGAAAAAACAAAATCATTACCTCATGATCTGAAGGCCAACCAATTCCACCCATATCTCGTGTGGTCTCAAATCACAACTCCTTAGATCAGATACTTATCTCAACCTTTTCTTTTTTTAATTGGGTTCCTGGATTATTCGGAGATTGGTGTGGGGTGCAGTAAGATGAAAGGAATATATACATATATATAATAATTGTGTCCCAGATAGGTGACATAATTACATCAAGACAAAGCATTTTAATAATAAAATATGGACAAAATGTAGATTGACACCTCGAGAAAAATAAAAGGATGGATAGATATGGACTTTTACCCTTTTCAAAATATGTATTTGGTCAGTCTTGTTTTGTTGAATTTTGATGCGATGAGCTTGACATGGATTGCAACTGTCTTGCATGCAAAGCTTTTTGATAAAGCGAGATAGAGAGAGACAAGACGGAGGAACTCATTACATTCAATTCATACTACCAAACTGAAACTCCTTTTCTACCTTATCGTCTTCACCTCTTTCAATCATATTAATTTCAAGGTGTCAATCACAGTTCTCATGTCTTTTCTCATCGCAGTTGTCGTGTCCTTGTCTTTTCGCCGCTTCACTAACTACGTACGCGTGGATACGCCCCCAACCATATCCACCCACGTTAGATCCGGCGGCGTTGAACCGAATCAACAGCTTTGTCTGATCGGTTTGATTCACGTTCAAGGATTTAGTCAACAGCTGAATTTGTTGTTTTAAGGAACGTGCATCTCTAACTTTGTTTGAATAGAAAAGAAAGTAATTTTAAATACTCCTGTAGAAAAGAATTGAAAAGAAAGAGAAGAGAAATAATATTTTTTTATTTATATTTGATATTTTTTTTTTCTTATTAAATTGGTAGAAAATATTTTTTATAAAATATAAAGATAGGAAATATAATTTTATTTTTTTAATTAAATTTTCTTTTATCTATTTAAACAATTAAATGAGTGAAATTTATTTATTTTTCTTTTTCATTTAATTTTATCAAACCAAACAAAGGCTAAAAGCTTTATTGGGATTTTAGATTTTAAATAGGGTGTAAATGAATCGTGTTATTCGTAAATTATTTGAGTTTGAATTCAATAAAAAGTCATTTGAGTTATACTCGTTTACAATCAAGTGTGTTTATGAATAAAATATTAAACTCTGATAGTTAAACGACTTGAATCTAAACAAGCTAGCACTCGGTTTGAAAGTTTGTGAATATGATCGTTTAACATTCGTAAATAAACTCAATTACATATTTATTTTTTTATATTATATATGTAGTTTTTATATTTTCCTTGTATTTCAAATGTATATGATTTATTTAAAATAAAATATTGTTCAAATAAAATTATATTTTGATAAAATGTATGTTAAATTATAATAAATTTTACTTTATTAATTAAAAATAATAATTTTATTATATAAAAAATTAAAAATATTAATAATATTTAATAAATGTGTTAATTTTTAATTTTATATTAAATAAAATAATATTTTAATTTTTGTTTAGCAAAGCTCAAAAAGTTCGTGAAATGAGAACAAAATTTTGAGCTCCATACAAAACTCAGTTCGAGTTCGAACTCGTGAAATTTTAAACAAGCCGAACTTAAATACTCTAAAACTCGGCTCGACTCGGATCGTTTACAAGTTTACAATTTTAACGTCTTCGTGTTATCCGTATTGTGTGATTCTGTTTTTTACTAAATATTATTATTAATTATACAAATATTATGAAATTTAATTATTTTCATTTGTTCGTGTGATAATCATATAATTGCAAATCATATTATAATTTTAAGAATTGACCCCTCTAGTTTAAATTAGAGATATTGATTCGTGTTAAAAATGTTATAATCTTATCGTTTTTTTTTATCAAATGTCACTATTTGTATTATAAATATTATAAAAATTCAATTCGTGTAATGTCATAAATATTTACTATAAATTATATTATCATATAAAAAATTAATGAATTATTTTTTTGTATAAAAAACAAGTCATTAATTTTTGATATGATACAAAAAATTAATGACTTATTTGTATTTACAACATAACAAATACTCACAAAATTGAAAACAAAATTGAACTTTTCAGAAAGGTGGAATGCTTGTTGAAAAAGTAGTAAATTTTGTCTAGAGTGTCAATTTGAACTAGTAGATTATAATCGTATTAGTAATTTTTTTTAAAATATCATTATTTATGACATAATTATTATAAAAATTAATTTCATGTCATTTATATCGTATTTAATCGTACACTCATTAATTGTGTTATCATGTCAAAACAAATTATCAGCTCTATTTTTTAAAAAAAAAATTATGAATGGATGACAAAACATAAAGACAAGTTTTCATTGTAGAAATCATGATTTGATTGTTAGGTACTTTCTATACTCTTTTATCTCATCAAAATTTGAAGTGTACAAAATGTCTTCTCAATATTAACAACTTATAATACACCTCAAATACTAAGTCAAATAGTCACACATATAAAATTCCAAATATAATAATCATATAAATTGTTTTTATTAGTTTACAACAAATTTCAGATATAGAATTATTGTAACATAATTTTCACCTCACCTTATTCTAGGGATAGCAAAAAAACTTATATATGTTGGGACTCGATCCAATCCAACCTAAATGGGGTGGATATTTTAACGATTGACAGGGAATGGGACGGGGCACAAAGTAACCCGATATTAAAAATAATAAGAAGGGACGGGATTGATATTTAGTATACACGCCTTATTCTCCGCCCCAAACTCGTCTCACTATAGAAAATATGTAAAATAATATAAATATGTACAATGGAATGTAAAATATATTATACTTTGTTTAGCTAGTTTATTATAAAAAATATAATTAAGCACTTTCACTTTATTTTTAAATTAAATATTAATTATAGTATGAATTACATATTCTAAACTATAATTGAAAGAACATACGCATATATAACTAATATATACAAAACAATTAATTCACGAATAATTAATAAAAGCGTGTAAATAAAACGAACAGAAACTGAACCTGGAATTCCGTTCGATGCAACAGAAGAAAAAAGATACCTCGTTGAGGGTACGCTCGTATCCACAGGTGCAGAGCGTCGGGATACGGGCAATGTTTCGCACCCGATCCTACACCGGAAACCGAACCCGAGAGAAAATAACCACCTGTTAGTTATTTGTGGAGACGAAGAGAGACATCTCTTCTCTCCTCTCTTCCTTTGGTAGAAGAGTGGAAATGAATCCATAGGTGGAAATGTGGAGGGGAGGAATGGTATTTATAGAAGTGGAGGTACCATTTGGTGAAATGGTATCTTTCTACGTAAAACTGCATTTTAGTCCCTAAACTAAATATGCTTATAATTTAATCCTTCCACCAAATAAATCACAATTAAGTCCCTTAACTTA
>CANYCX010180459.1:0-15177 GCA_948193385.1 Breynia disticha f. nivosa | reverse complement strand
TCTCCCTTCTAACTCCTCTTTTATTTCTTATTCTACAAATTTTTAATTCTACGTTTTCTCCTTTATTTTTTTTAATTCTACTGATTTTATGGTCTTATTCTTTTATTTATTTTTCTCTTTTCTTTTCTTTTATTAATTTTTAATTTAATTTGTTCAATTAAGTTCAAAAAAGTTCAAATAAGTTCACGAGTTTAAAGAGTTGATATTTTTTTTATTTTTATTCATTTCAGTTTAGTTTTATGCTATTTATTAAAAATCATTCAATTTAGTTCGTATTAGTTTAAAATTGTTAATGAAATGATCAATAGTGTTCATTTGTCTTAAAAAGCTCATTTTTAGACATGCTCTTTTTAGAAATGTTCAAATTAGATCAATTATGTCCAATTTGAAGAGTCCAAGTAACCTCTAGAAAGGGGGGATTGAATAGAGGTTATGAGAATGACTGAAATTTAAAACTTTTTGTAAGTATAGATATGAGAAGAAGAGAGAAAAAAATAGAGAAACATGATGTAGAGTGGTTCGGTGAACAACGCCTACACCACTACCTAAGTTTTCACTTAGGATTTTCAACAATCCACTAGGTTTTTCTTGTTACACTTGATTTTTGGTTCAAGTCACCAAACACTCAATCTGATTTCTGGCTCAAATCAAACCATAAAAGCTAAACTAGTTCACTCTAGAAGACTCTTCTAGGTAGAACACAAAGAACACAAGTAGAAATTGAGAGCAAATACGTGAGAAACAAAAATGAATCATTTAAAATGCTTGTGTTAGACTCTCTCTCCTGTCCTTGCTTTTATTTATGTGTCCCCTTATGTTTTTGCCCATTGTACCTTGTCATGGACCACTTTAAGTTGTTTTTTTAAAGTCAACTCGTGCCCACTATCAATTTCATTAGTCGACTTACATATACTGCACTTGAGTATTTGACTCTTCCAATCGACTGGTTTAAATTCCAGTCGACTGGCTTGCACTTTAGTAGCCTCCAGAATTTCCAAAACCTCGACCTCCAGTCGACTAGTCTGTCCTGCACCACACATTAGTCGACTGATCAATATATAAGTCGACTTACCTGCACATGAGTTCAAAGTTCAAATCTCCAAAAAGTAGGTGGCTGATCCGTGATGTCACTCTGAAGATTTGTTTTCCTGTTTTGGTGGCACAGGTCAGAGCCAGTCAACTAGTTTTTTTCCTAGTTAACTGGTTTGAGACTGTGGTCCCTAAACTAGCCCTTGCTAGCCTCGTTGTTGATTTTTCTATACATCAGTCGACTGGACTCCACATCAGTCGACTGACACAGCACAAAATCCCTTTACTTGACTGTTTTCCACTTCACTCAAGTCTCTTCTTACTTAGCATTTGTCACCAACATTCAACTTCACAAAGTTCACTCTTTACCCTACAAACTACATTTATTAAATTCACAAAATTTTTAATCATATCAAAACTTAAAGCGGATTTATATTGTTAACCACAATTAGTCCAACACAATTTTGATTAATTATGTTCAAACTTGTATTCAACATGCTGCATAATGTCCAAAAAAATTCGCCGAAAATGATTATTCAACATCTTGCACAATGTCCAAATAAGTACAAATTGGATTAGTTAGACAAAAAAAGAAACAAAGGTTGAGATTCTATTTAGACTTAGTTCAAATAAGGCCTTGTTTGGTATAGTTAAGTAATTTCCTGGGAAGTAAGTTACTAAAGAAGTATAATTTTTATGTGTTTGATATGAAGATATACTTCCTGGGAAGTATACAATAATTTCTTTTATATACCTATAATGCCCTCACTAAACTAATAATGTTGTAATTATTTAATTTAAATAATTTTAAAAAATTAAAAAATTTGATATTATAAGAATGAAAATTCATACATAAATTTTTAAAAAAATTAAAAAATTTGATATTATTTTTTAAAACAAATATTTTTTATTTGTGATGCCAAATTTGTAAACAATATTTTCTAAAATAATTTTAAAAATTAAAATAATTATTTTAGTTTAAAATTAAAATATGAAATTAAAAAATTCATCATAAAATCATATTTATAATAAATATATAGTATAATTAAATATTTAAATTAAATGAGATGATATTATTAGAAAGGGTAAAAGAGACATTTTCAACTAGGGAAGAAAAAAAACACCATTTTTCTAAAAATTTTTGGGAAACTTACTTCCCCTTAAAATCTTAACTTCCCTAAATAATAAGTACTAAACATGACTAAGGAATTAAGTTCCTATATAATTCACTTCTCTTCTCCAACTTCTCCCATACCAAACACGCCCTAAGTATGCATAACAAAATTTAAACAAAAAGTTCAACAAAATACAATTAAGTTCAGTGCATAATAAAGCACAACTTCGTTCAAACACATAAAATAATTTAGATCAAATATAACAAAAACCCTTAATAGAAAATAGTTAAGCAAAAAGTTTAAAAAGTACAATAAAGTTCAGTGCATAATAAGATAATTTAAATCAGACAAAACAAAAATACCTTAATAAAAAATAGTTAACAAGGGTATATAAAGGTACATTTTAGTTAAATGTATATCAATTAACAAAAAAAGATATTACACTAGTTCAACAAAGTTAAAAATATGATAAAAAAATAGCAACAAAGTTCAATAGGCTATAACAATTATAAAAAAACCTTTAAAAATGAGATCAAATAAATAAAGCAAATATATTAGTGCAAAATAGTTCAACAAATTTCAACTCTAACATCAAACATACAACATAAACTCTGTTCAAATCTGATCAAAAAAAGATCAACAATGTTCAACAAACTATAAAAATTAGAAAATCCTAAAAATTAAAATTGAACGATTAAAACAAATATGAACACAACCTAGTACAACGGGGTTCAAACCCCAAATCAAACATACAACATAACCATGTTCAAATTTGATAAAAAAAAATCAATAAAGTTCAACAGAAATATAATAATTAGAAAATTCTAAAATCAAATAAAACGTTTAAAACAAATAAGATTACAAAATTTAGTCCAACAAAGTTCAACGAAACCAGAACAAACAACCCAATTAAATGATTGAGACTAAAATTACAAAATATAACAATAAAAAACCCTAATTGAAACTAATAACAAATCAAAAAACCTAAAAATCATACAAAAACAAAAACAAATATACGGTTAAAATCAACACAAAAACATTAAAGAGCAAAGAGAACAGTAAAAATACCATTGATGATGCAAGTTGAGCTCTAGACGCTTTATCTTTCAATTTCTTTTGTCCAAGAAACTCGTTTATACTTATAGAATCGTCATTCTGATCACTGTCAACAGAAATCCATATGCTTTTTCTTTTCATCATTTGTTAAATTTAAAAAACGGCTGAGAACAAACACATAAAGTTAAAATCAAAAGAGATTGAAGGGTAAAACATAACCTAAACAAGAAGAAGATTCAGTCATGTTGCGTGTATGGAAAGTAGATTTCCAAAGAATAAATGTTGAAAGAAAAATGGAGGAAGAAGAACCTACACAAACAGAGAAGCGGTTGAGTTGTGTGAAACACTAAAACCTAAAACAATTTTGAAATTGTGGGAAAAAAGCCTGAAGATAAAGTTTTAAACAATTTATTTTAAAATGTTTATAAAAAATACTAAAATAACATTTCCATATTAAAAAAATAATTAGACATAAACATAATAAATAAAATCAGAAGTGAGTATTTCTACAAAAAAACATACAATATATGCATTTTTCAAAAATAAAAATAAAAAAATGTATTTTTTAAAATACATAAACTAAAAACTAAAAAAAAAAGACACTACACGTAATTAACTCATAAAAAAAAAAAGAAAACGAAGTAGTCAAAACCCTACTCAAACGTCAAAACCCTGCTCTTACTAGCCGTGCAACAAAAACATATTTGAGGAGAACAAAACAATTTTCCACAGACCAAAACAAGATTCTTTCACTTGTTTTAGCAACACCATGGCCACTCTATTGCTTCGCAGAATAAAGACCCATCACTGCACTCCACTTTTTACTCCCACAGAAGCTTTCACCTCTGCTTCTGCTTCATTTCAGAAACAACCATTCATAGTTCCCATTCGAGGTAACTCCTTTTGTCAATCCTGATCAGATATGGCTTTTTTCTTGTACTTTTATATGCGGCTTTTTATTCTTTTGGTCATCTTTTTCTTTTTATAAGAACGTGGATAAAAAAAGGTGTTTTTTCGTTTTCTTTAATTAGCTAGTTTGGTTAAGCATTTGTGCTTTTGGATAACCCATCTGATTTATATTGAAAAATTGACATAAATTTTGGTATTTCTTATGGGTTTGAGCCCTCTAAAGTCGAGTGGAAAATTTTGTAATGATCCAATCTTGTGTTTCAGTTTACAAACGTGTTTGAATGATGTGGTTTGATGTTCGTTATGATGGCTTGAGCAGAATCTGAAGCTGAGTTGTTTGATTTCAGAATCCTCATAGAATGAGTCTTGCTTTTGGTATGCAAGTTCGTTTTAAGGGGAAACATATGAACTTTTTTAAGCTACAAATCATAAGATCAGAATGATTAGAAAGTCATGCTGAGGTGACAAGCTATGCCTAGTTGCAGTTCTTACAGTATTCTAAACTTTGAGAACCGTATGAGTACTGGGTTTTGTAAATTGTGGTAAAAGATTTACATGAATTGATTTAAGTGTGGTTTCATTTACAATGTTTGTACGTGTTCCTGCAGTAAGATCTGTTGCTACTACTTCTAAAGATGTTACTGAGTTCGGTAAGATGGTGGTTAGGAACCAGCAGAAGTTCTACATGATTGGTGGAAAAGGAGGTGTTGGGAAAACAAGTTGTGCAGCTTCCCTTGCTGTGAAATTTTCCAGCCAAGGCCATCCTACTATTGTGGTTTCTACTGATCCTGCTCATTCGCTGAGCGATTCTTTTGCTCAGGTATATCAACTAGTTCTACTCACTCCTTTCAGGCTTCTTTATATGTTTTGATTGCTTTTGATAGCTTCTCACCAAGTTACCTGTTTTTTCTTCTCCAGGACTTGTCTGGGGGAACACTTGTACCTGTTGAAGGAGTCGATTCTCCATTGTATGCTCTTGAGGTAATTGCTAACTTAAGCAACATGTGCAGAAAGAATGTTTTATCTTTTTGAGCCTTTGCTTTAACTCTCATTTATTGAGTGCCGTTATTGGCAATTTTTTGTGACAGTTAAATCCTGAGAAAGCTAGAGAAGAGTTCCGTACTGCCAGCCAAAATATTGGTGGTAGTGGTTTAAAAAATTTTATGGATGGTATGGGTCTTGGAGTACTGGGGAATCAGGTTAATTAGTATATGCTTTTAGTTCATGTTTGTGCTGTGATTTTATTTCTCCAAAATCGGGTGGTTTCGACATTTTTCTATTCTGATGATATTTTGAATTTCTGTAGCTGGAAGAACTAAAATTGGGAGAGTTATTGGACTCCCCTCCACCTGGTTTTGATGAAGCTATCGCAATTTCAAAGGCATGAATGTTCTTCTGCTCTTGTCAAATTCTTAGATGCTAATAGTTTCCCGAAATCATATGATATCTAAATGCGCAACTGCAATGCAGGTCATGCAAATTCTTGAATCACAAGAATATAGAAGCTTTACCCGGATAGTTTTTGATACTGCACCTACTGTGAGTAAATGAACTTTCACGTAGTATTTCTTTACAATTTGTCTCCACATAGTTAGTTCAGGAGATATTTTGTTTTACTAATGAGGAAAAACCTGACTGAGTTAATTTGTAGGGCCATACGCTTAGGCTTCTTTCCTTACCTGATTTTCTCGATGCCTCTATAGGGAAGATGATGAAGGTAAGAATATGAAACCAATTGGGCATGGAAAGTTACGTTGATACAACTCTTTTGAATGTATGTCATAAACGGTGAAGAATGGTTCTTTCCTTCTCAATTATATATTCCAGACAGGTTATGTATCACTTAAGAATTGAGTTTAATTGTCAGTTTAAAACCTTTTATTGAATGGCTCGTTAACAAGGTCATGTGGTTAGATGACCCGCGATCGTACCACTTTGATGACAAAAGAGCTTGGGGTTGAGCTGTTTCATTTTTTTTAGCTGTTGTTTCAATGTACTTGTTAAAGCATTTTAATTTTTTGATTGCTTTTTTATTCAGCTTAAGAAGACGATAGCTTCAGTAACATCAGCTCTCAAGGCTGCTTTTGGAAAGCAAGAAACAAAGGAGGAAAATGTACGCATGGGAGCTTCTTTTTTGGCAATCATGTAAATATGTTTAAATTTTAACAAAATCTAATCTGTTGTAGTCTGACAAACTGGAGAAGCTAAGAGAAAGGATGGCTGAAGTCCGAGATATTTTCCGTAATCCTGAGACCACTGAGTTTGTTATAGTTACAATTCCTACGGTATGCTCACCATTGATATGAATCAACTTGAAAAACTTAATTAAATTATACCAAGCATACATCTAATATCCCTGTAGGTATCATCAAACACAGTTTCCTGCAGTGTCAGTTGTTCTGTATTAATAACTTCTGTTTCAGCTGCAATTTTATTCATTTATCAAATCTTTTACACCACAATGTTTAGACATCAATGATAGCAGTCATTTGGGATTCACTGTTGCATCATGTTTAATTTTCACTGTTTTTATTTCATCACCCGAATTGATTGAATGGCCTGCCCTTAATTTCGGCTGGCTTTTTTTGCGTCTTGTGTGAACGGTTTTTTTTTTGTGTGATTGAACATATATTGAACCGGTTCACTTTCTTTTGAATATTGCAAGGTTATGGCAATAAATGAGTCATCAAGGTTGCTCGTTTCCTTGAGGAAAGAGGGTGTTCCTGTTGAGAGGCTAATTGTCAACCAGGTGTTACCTTCATCTGTATCAGACTGCAAGTTCTGTGAATTAAGAAGAAAGGTGATTACTCTTTTCTTAGCACACACTTCCACGTTTGTTTATTAGATATTTCTATAAAAACTTTGCTTGCTATATTTCATCAAAATTAATCAATATTCTGTTGTTATAAAGTAAGTATAATTAGTAGAAGGGTGTTTCTGAATATTTCCGCATCTAGCCTGGAGCCATGATGGATTGAAGAGCCTGTGCTGCAGGACGTGATAACTTGAAAGCGTGGTGGATCTGAGATTCCCTATATTTTAAATTTATGACCCAACTGCCCCAACAGAATATTTTATAGTCCTCATGATATTTATGCTTGGACCTTCTGATTGTTCTGATGATGGTCAGTCAGGGTGTATAATTCTGTAGCACTGAACTACTTTTATATTATCATTCAACTGGGACATTCTTAAACAATGATTTTATTGCATCTAAAATTCTATAACAGTTTAAACAACTTCTCCTTATTTTCAGGATCAAATGCGTGCTTTTAATGTTATTCAGAATGAGAAGGAGCTTCAAACTTTGCGATTAATCCAGGCACCCCTAGTAGATGCAGAGATTAGAGGTGTTCCAGCACTTAAATTTTTTGGTGATAGCATTTGGAAATAAATGGATTACCAGGTAATATTTCTTTTGTTTTTTTTCTGGTAAATCATTTTCTTCTGCGTCAATGCATGATTGTCGGTATGTTCATTTCAGGGATTCAAAACCGCAATTTTGTAACATGTCTCCTTAAAGTCTATTTAGCTTAATGAACCTAAGAGTAGGGAACGAGTATTACTCTCAACAATCAACAGCCTCACAAAACTAATGTAGCATATGTATTGGCCTACAGATTCAAATCTTTTCCATTGATAAAAAGTCTAAAAACATGAGAATGAAACTAATGTAGACATCCTCGATACTTTGTATACATTCGGATGTTTTCGTGTCATTACTTTGTTTAGATTCTCAATTGTTTCAGTTGGAAGGAATGATATTTATGAAAGTGTATCATGATCATGAATTCATGACTGGCTGTTTTTTCTTATTGATTTTTTTCCTATTTATGCAACGAAATGAAACTTTAAAGCATGTTAACATTGTCAAAATATGGTTTTGTCTGAAGTACATTTTCAATTGCTATGCTTTTAATATGTCTTGCATGCCTACACGATCCTTTCAAGCACAGTGTTGTTATCTTCAAATAGTGTCAGGAATTTTAAGCCTTAATTTCCGCTTTGTAAAAATTGAATTTATGTGCTTTGACAACTTTCAGAGTCACGAAACAGTAATTACTGTATTTAGCTAAACCCAAGTGCATTTTGAATCAACCACTGCAATATGTGCATATGAGCATTCCATACACAGTAGACACCATTCCAGCTCCTTGCAGGCCATCGACGAATTGTCTCGGTTTGTATTTTACAAGAATTCTTGAACTAAGCAAAGGTTTACTTCTTTTGGAAGAAAATCATGAGAAAGAAGGCGACGACGCGACTAAATATTCCGGTGATTACCAGGAAGACTAAACATCGGTACCAATGGTTGAGATCGTATCCATTCTCCATAAGTGAACCACACCTTGTAACTAGCCATACTCCATAATATCTGAAAAAATAGGAAATCAGGAAAAGTTTAATACTTTTAACAGAAGGATCAGCAGAAGAAATGAATATTAGGTTTGAGTTACCTTTTCGCATTTGATATCACGAATGCTTCCAATGCCCACTTGGTGTAGCACATATCAGCTAGAAAATCGACGAACTTGTTGGTATCGGTTTGAGTTGCTATTAGAGTCAGAACCACCGGAAGAAGGACTGACCACTGCACAACAGAAGAAATTAATGAGTGAATATTTTGGTTGGTTGACTAAGTTTGTAGTGCCGAAGGGTTACCAGTTGAGCTGGCCCATTTTCTAAGAAAAGGGCAAATGCATATGCTATTCCGGTCACACAATATACCAGACAGATCAGAACCATGTAGTTGTCTAACACTGTCGATCTGGGATTGTTGAAGAAGTAGAACATAGATAAATACACAAGTGGCTTAACGATTGTGTTGAAATGGTCTATTGTGTCCTTTGCTAGAAAGTATGCCAGGCTGCTCATCCCAGAAGCACTTTCTCTCCAGTAGTGTAGCTTATCCAGTGAAAATGATCTCAAAGCTGCAATCTTGCAAAGCAGTGCTGCAATTCCAGAACCGAAATGCAATTTAAAACATGTGAGAAATGAAATAACCAGTCTTATGTTTCTGTGAATGCGGAAAGAATGGAATTTTGCATGCTTAAGAGATTTACAGAAGTAACTTACAAACTGCAATGACAGTGTAGGTGTAACCAATCGCACCAAAAGTTTCATCGCTCACTTTAGCTAGCGTACCTAAGCAGACTCCGGCCAGCAGTAAGATCAAATAATCCACAGCCTGCGTTCTCGCTTCTCGCAGTCTTTGCTTACCAACTCTGCAATCAAAGGCAGAAGAAGAATCAAGTTTAAATATCTGAGACGACTTATGATTTTGGCAGAACTGCACATCTCAGTCTCTAAAAATTTACATAAAAAGAGGTATTCTGATTATAGAATTACCTTCCAAGAAAGTATCTATACTGCTGAAAAACACCAGGAGTTCTACGATCAGATAAATCTCCTGATTTTGAGAGATTATTTTGTAAGCTGTCCTTTTTGTTATCAACATTAGACTTCATATCCTGCCAAAATTCTCCAGCAAAAGATTGTGGTTCTGAGGCAGCATCACTTATACGTGGACCGTGACCTGAGTCGTTCGTGGATGCACCAAGTCCATCAGCACTCTGCAGCATATCCATTGGAACTGGATAACCATTATGAAGCATCCATCTGATTGGAAGTTGTTTATAGTTTATTCCTGAGCTTGGTTTGACAATTCCCTCCAAAATGTCAATGAAGTAATCGGGCGGGTTCACACGCTCAGGCACAGTAATTCCAAGTCCAGAAAAGTACTCTTCCACCTTCTTCGCTGATCCATGATATGCTGTCAGGCCACCCTTTGCGAGAAGTATCAAATCATCAAACATCCTGAACAGCGTATAGCTGAAATACAGAGAGAAAAACTCGCTTTACATTGTGTCAAGTAAGCGGATGGATTTTTTTTTGGGAAGCCTAGAAATGGAAGCTTACCTTGGCTGGTGCACAACCATACAAATGTTTACTCCTTCAAGAGCTTCTCGTCGAAGAGCTCTAAGAAGCAACTGTGAAGATGAACTATCCAAACCAGATGTTGGTTCATCCAGAATAAGAAGTGAAGGTTCCATAACCATTTCAAGCCCCACATTTACTCGTTTCCTCTGACCTCCGGAAATTCCTCGCTTTTCTACTGTTCCAACAAGGGAGTCACGCACTGGCTGGAGCCCCAAAGACTCTATCACTCTTTCAACAACTAGAATCTTTTCGGGTTGTGCAAGTTCAGCTGAGAGCCTGCAGTGATCCAGTTCATGAAATAAAATGCTTCATGATATAAACAACTTCAGGTAAAGCAAAAATCGAAGAAAAATGTTTGGTATTGTGGATTTTTGAACAAGATCAAGTAGTTGAAATTGTTAACTAGATGTTAAAACACGAATTTCTGGCTCTTCAAAAATTAAGAATTTACTTAAGCATCAAGCATACCTGCATCTAGCACTGAACCAGAGATTTTCCTCCACTGTCAAGTTTCCATGCACAATATCATCTTGAGGCACAAATCCGATGATTTTCTTATACGCTTGGATTGGCTCCATTTTACCATTTACCAGAACCATACCAGACATATTGCAGCCAGTAGCTTTTCCTGTCAAAGCAGAAAGAAATGTTGTTTTTCCAGCACCAGATGGACCCATCACTGCAGAAACTCGGCCAGGTGATAGTTTCCCAGTCACACACCTCAAGAGATGTTTGTTTTTTCCTTTTAAAGTAATGGTAAGATCTTTGAAAGCAACCTCAATCGTTGGTCTTTTCCTGATTTCAATATCACTAGCCATTGAGATCACGCCGGAGAATGTCAAATTTTTGTTCTGCTCCTGCATAGCCTTTTCCCTCTCGATCTGTCCATATGCATACCTGAACATTTGGCTCTGTGTATGTAACTGCCTACCTCTTGGTGCATTCTTTTTGATATTTTTATCTCCAATCTGCAAGTTAAATCCTTCATCACTGTCAGGATTGTTTTCAATGTCTTGCAGCATCTGTGTAAGGTTGTTTTTATCCTTTTTCTTTCCTTTTGTCGCAGATGAGCTACTTCCTGGCATAGGTGGTAAAGCAGCATCTGTTCCTGGTTTAGGCTGAGATATACCTTTAATAGTATCTGAGTGCATTCTAGATTTTGTGCGAGAAAATGTGCGTGAAAACTGCGTTTGCAGCCCAATCACTTGCTTCTTGGCAATGTCTTTTGCAGATTTCCATTTCTCACGGGCCTGTGCAGTTTCTCTTACACTTTGAACAGCCTTCTCCCTCGTTTTTGCTTGTCTCCTTTCTCTTGTAGCTAGAACTTGATCCGAACAGTTATAGATTATGATGAGCAAAAAGCTCAATCCTGCCTGCATTAACAGAAGAGTCTCAGATGTGGTGTATGTGCTAAAGATATATTGCGAAGTACCAAATAAATATATGGTGTCTGTGTTAAAGAGTCTCTGATGCTCAACCCTGACAATATTGAAGTTTCATTGCAATCTGTAGATTAGAGCTACAACAGGAATGTTTAATTTCACTACTTGAGCAAAAGAAACAGTTATATAAGCTCAATTTTGAATAACCGATTCAAGGAAAGATAAATTGCTACTCACAAAAAACATGATGCCGTATGCAGAGATATTTTGATTCTCTGATTTTGGATTGCAAGTTGCCATCTGAAAACATCCTGCAAGTACATTACTAAACTTTATTTTCGTGTTACAGAGTAACATCACTAATTGCTGTAAACCTCGAGGAGTTTTTCTTTCCTTTTAGGAAAGTTGAAAATTAATTAGTTCTGCGGAATTTTACCTTTTTCAGATGTGGAACCTGTCCTGCAAAAATGTCTGTAACAAAACAAATTTCATATTAATGGTAAATATTAAGATGGAATATGCTACACAAACATCTTGTATTTGGAGAAGAAAGAGATGAAATCTTTCTAGCTGAAACAAAAAACATGCAATAAACATGCAGTAAAGTATGCATGATCAATACCCACTACTGCAAGGAATCTTTTGGACTGTGGTAGGGCAGTATGATCCTGCCGAACAGAATACCTCTTTACCACTCAAAATATCAGCCCAAAGATCAGCTCCACCACAAGTATGGTTTGGTCTTCCGGGAGGAAGTTGATAATGGTATCTGCACAACATTTCTGCTAATGAATATTAATCTATGTCATGGACAATCGCTTGCAGAACAAGAAATTTAAAAAGCAAGAATTCACTTACGGGTCACATACACCGGTTGATTGATTCAGTTTTGCTAGAGGACAGTATGCACCTAATGGGCAAGCTTCAAGAACAACACAGAAGAAAATAAGTAAATTAAAGGCCAATAACAAAGAAAAATGAGTTTGTGATATATACTTACGAATCATGCAGGTGATACCATGAGGGCAGAAGAAACCCTCACAACAAGGAGCACATTCATTAGTCCGAGAAGGAATGTTTTTGTCATTCTTGAGATCAACTTTCTGACCTCTTCCAGCGCTGCAAGCCCATCCTGGCTCACATCCTTCAACCCAAGAACTCAAATTGCAGTTCGTGTTTGGCTGCAAATAGTTTTTTTTAGCTCCTTTGTCGAAGAAACTCCTGAAGTAGAACTTGATCTCTGCGGCGGTGCATATACGTTGAGTCATATCTCCTGTAAAGTGAAAAGAATAATTAGATGGTTATGAAACATCATAACTTTGAAAGCACTAAAAAAAACGCTCTTAAATCTCTGATTATTATTTCTATGACAGGAAGTACCCCAAATTAGAGTCACCAATGAGTTAATCTGCTGTAACTTAATCGATCTATCCTACAAATAAGCGATCTCTCCTTTGTATTCTTGCCATGTCGTAAGAAAATAGGACTTCCTTAATTTTCTATACATTTTGAGGTGTGCATATCAGAACCTAAAACCTTTCAACAACCGGTTCTGGCATTAAAAACTGTGGAGATAAAAAGTTTGGGTGGATATATATAAATTCAGCTATGATCTAACCTTTTGTTCTTCTGGCACAATTTGAGATGAATTGAGTATTTTTGGAGAAATTAAACGCCATATCCCAATCTTTATCTCTGAAATTAAGACAGAATGAAAAAAGAAACATACATCATTACCAATATAACATTAAGAAAATGAAACTTGACACACAAATCAAAAGAAAGAGGAATGGTCATATACACACACGTCCGTTATGCAGAAACCGAAATATTTGGAAATATCTTTCTTGAAAACAGTGGTAAAATTGGAGATGCTCTTATACACCAGCTGTGAAAACAGCTGCTCGGAGGCGGCGGAATTGCCATTGTAGAGCGCCGCCGGGGTTGTTTGACAAGAAACTGGAGGAGGAACAAAGCACAATACAAATACAACAGAGAGAAAACAATGACAAACATTAACCTTCTCGCTGCTCATGTTTTTCTATTATAAACAAACGTTCCTTGAAGAACACGAAAAGAAGAAACGCAATGACTACAGTTCATAACACAAATGCTCAATACAGATTACTTAGAAAATTGTTTGAAAGTGAAAAGATATTGACCACTGCATCGTAATGGTTTTTTTTTCCCTCTCTTTCTTGTTTCCAAAAGAAGGAAGAAATGGTAGAGAAAGAATTGGCGAAGTTGTAGGAAAAGCAGACGCGGTGAGGGTAAGTTTGTTGGCTTAAATTGGAGGGAGAGAGTTAAAGAAATAGTTTGTGAAGTTTAATAATATCCAAACAAAATCTACTTTTTTTTTAACTTTGCACAAAAACAATTTTTTTAAACTATCATTCTAATATTACTAATATGACTAGTGCTTATGAACGTGAATATTTTAATTATATTATACAAATAATTTCAACGCATAATTTTTATTAGAAAGTTTAGTAATTATTAGAAGGAGAAAATAAAAAATTAGAAAATGAGAATGTTTGTTTTTCAAATGGAATCTTCAACTCTACAATGTAATAAATAGACTTGAAAAACTCCATAGGGTTAAATAGAAACCCTGTAGCACTTGTGACACAACCCACACCTTACCTTTTCCCCACTAAAAACCCACGACATTTCACCCTCAATTATGTGTAAGAGAGTTTCAAATTGGAGTACCCAACTCGAGGTAACAAGGGTTGCCCTTTTGTGATTGTTTAGTAAATAAAATGTGGGTACTTTGATTGTGTGTTAAAAATTAATGTTGATAAAAAAATGTTGAAAATGATTGGGCAAGTGTTAGTGTAACGCCCTGAAATTTATGAGAATTAAGTTATATGGAAAATAACTTAAAACAGAAGCAAATCGGATCAACTCAGTTAAGTGTAGAAATTCTACAGAAAATTGCAGTGAGCACGGCCATGAGCACGCCCTCGTGTTCATGGGTGTTGAAGAGCACAACATCATGCGCGTGTCTGGGAAAATCAGCACAATTCGTGTTGAATGAACTGCAGAATGACACCGTGCACGATGAAACAGGACAACATGTTGAGAAAATCACAGCACGACCAAATGGCATGACTTGTGCTCATGGTCGTGTTGAATGAGCTGAAATGAACTAAAGAAATTGAGAACATACCTGGATCCTTACACTTTTGAAGTAGCTTCTTCTTAATAATTGCAGAAACATTCTCACCCATAGGAACACGTTCATTTCCATGCAATTTAACTTTGTTAGCACATAATTCTTTAAAGAATTTGACATACCTCGGAGTGTGTTTCAAAGCAGTCAACAATGGAATGTTGATCACTACCTTCTTAAATGTCTCCATGATATCCTTTTCTTCCTCAGATTTATTATTTTTCTTCTTTAACCTGTTTGGAAATGGAGGTGATTGTTGTGTTGGCTGTATTGGAACATTAGAACCCTTGTCACTTGACTCTGTATTATCGATTTGAACAACCTCGTCATGCTCAGGACCATTCGGTGGTACATCAACATCAGCAGCTTTATTAACTTTCTCTGGAACTTGTAGTTCCTTTCCACTCCTGAGTGTTATTGCGCTCACATTTGGTTTGGGATTTGCCTCTGGTTGCGAGGGTAACCTTCCTTTTACCTGAGTGTTATTGCGCTCAAACCAAATCTCTGTGTCAACTCTAGATCTGAACTGCTGTGAGTTCTCAGCCATTAACGTAATTAAGTCCCTAGCCTC
>CANYCX010180233.1:0-14017 GCA_948193385.1 Breynia disticha f. nivosa | reverse complement strand
CTCATTTTCTTTCCATTTCGACTTAATTTCTCCTTTTATCGTGCATATAAATCTGTCAAAAATCATAAACAATATTAATTATCGTATAAAATTATAAACCGAATAAAAATTGACCGATAATTAATAAAGATATGAATTATTTTGCATGTAAATCACATTTTAAATCTTAAATGAATTTTTCAATAAAAACAATTAAAAAATGTGATTTTTAAGGAGAATATAAAAACTATGCGCGCATAATACGTAAATAAAATATAAGAATTATGCTCATATTATGCGCGCATCAAATACACTCGGATGTATATGGACCATTAAGTACACAATCCAGAGGTGGTTATAGCTACTTCATCACGCTCATTGTTGATTATAGCCAATATGGTTATATCTATTGAATGAGACATAAATCAAAAACCTTTGAAAGGTTCAAGAATTTTAAGAATGAAGTAGAAAACCAGTTAGGTAGAGATATTAAGACCATTCGATCGAATCGAGGTGACGAGTATATGGGCCTAGAGTTTGATTAATATTTGAGAGATTGTGGTATAGTACCACAACTCACACCTCCAGGAACACCTCAGTGAAATGGTGTGTCCAGAAGGAGGAACCAAACCTTGTTGGACATGGTTAGGTCGATGATGAGTCAAACAGGTCTCGTAATAATGTTTTGGGGTTATGCCCTAGAGACTGTGACTTTTTTATTGAATAGGTTTCCTACTAAAACAACTGAAAATACACCATATGAGATATGGGCAGGCAAAAACCTAACTTGTCTTTTCTTAGAATTTGGAAATACGAAGCCCATGTTAAAAGGTTAATGTTGGACAAAATTTCATCTAAGAAAGACAAATGCTTATTTGTGGGTTATCCTAAAGAGAGTAAATGATACTATTTCTATAATCTTAGCGAGAACAAAGTGTTTGTTACTTAGACTGTAGTGTTCTAGAGAAAGAATTTATTCTTGATAAAAACAGTGGAGTAGTGTACAACTCAAGGTTGTGCAAGACGGTGTAGATGCACAGATTCGTATAGAGGATAGTGAGGAGATGGACTCAACTTCACAAGAAATTATTGAATAAGAGCCCATGACACAAGTACCTAGAAGATCTAGTAGGATACACCCAAAACCCAAAAGGTACAGGTTCATTGCAAATAACAAACAAGATATCATGATCGTTGATCATGATGAACTTGCTTCTTACCAAGTGGCTATAGAGAGTCCCAATTCAGAAAATGGAAAAAGGCCATGAAATTCAAAATGCAATCAATATACGACAATCAAGTTTGGGACTTGATTGATCCACCGAAAGTTGCTAAGTTAAATGCAAGTATATCTTTAAAGAGAAGGCGGGAGGCATCTTCAAAGGCAGACTAGTGGCAAAAGGTTTCAAACAAGTTCATGGTATTGACTATGATGAAACATTTTCACTAGTAGTCATGTTCAAATCTATTAGGATTTTATTTGCCATAGCTGCATATTTGAACTGTGAGATATGGCAATTGGATGTCAAAATGGCTTTCCTAAATGAAAGCCTCCTCAAGGATGTTTACATGAAACAACCTGAGGGATTTGTCGATCCTAAATATCCTAATAAGGTATGCATGCTTAGGAGGATCATTTATGGACTTAAGTAGGCATCTATGTGACCCCCGAATTCAAATATCACTCACGTATAACTTCCCTCCTGCAAGTGATACTTAAACCCGGAAATGAAGTTTTGATTTAGAAATAATATAAACAATATTAAGAAATAAAGACTGAAGGACATACAACAAATCCATCTTTGATAAACACACAAACACACACACACACACACACAAATATATATATATACACAAATTGTTACAAAATAGGTTCCAGATTATGAAAGAAATAGAAATCCTATTGATTCTATATTCAATAATAACCCGGAAAAATACAGGTAACTGAATCTATGCATTGTCATGTACACATATACTCAAAATCAAACCCTAATCCAACTGAGAGTACAGCACACCTCAGCCCATCTTTATGCAAACACAAAATCTGAGCAACCACGCACCTTTCTTCCAAAATGTAGCTTCTCAAATTCCTGCCGAGCGTTGCAGGCAATAATTGCGTGAGTTATATAACCCAGTAAGTAACATAACCACAATTAGGTCAACTTCATTCAAAACCAAACAATTCAACATCATAAATATCATTCAAATCATCACATATACACTCTTCTTTCTTTTCAATTGTTTATACCCAATTATCTTCAGAATTGTTTAGGATATAAACGACGAAAACAATGAATTTTGGCAATCTGACCAACTACACAGTTTTGGATGAAGTACACGGTCTTGCCCGTGTAACTTCTTCCCAAACCGTGTACCTCATCAGTAGCCTTACACTGGCATAAAATGGCACACGGTTTTGCCCGTGTACTTATGCCCTTGTCCGTGTACCTTGTCAAAACCTTTTTTCCCTTATGAACAAATCACCTAATTCATAATCAACACACACATCCACTCAATCCATACAATTCTCAATCAAATATATCAACAAAACCATCTTTTAAACACTCAATTAACCCTCCAAATCATAATTTCCATCAACACCAATCATCCAAACATAATCAACAACATTAAAATAAACTTCACTCATCCAATAAGTCATATCATTTAAACTCATATGTCAACACACTCACCTATCATTCAACAAACTTCCATAATTACAACTATAAAGATCAACATTCCCACCTTAAAAATTATACACTTATACCATAACTATTAATACCAACACTTCATTCTTAAATGTACACATTAAAATTTCAAATTACCTCGTATACTCATTTAAACATATATTACACATTTCATTAAAATCATGTCCATAATATATATACTTTCTTAATTCAATTCATATACATACATCTCAAATTCATCCAAATCATGATTTCATAAGTTGGTTCCACCATACCAATAAACAATCACATGATCACATTGATCACAATATAACGCATATGTGTGAATGACCTCTAATGCATTTTCACCTAATTTCTCTTTCTAATTCTTAATACTCTCATATATTTGACTGTTTTATCAAACGTTTGCAAATGGGCCTTGTCGGACAGGAGTATAGGTTATCAAATAATGGATCCATTGATAATATTGCACACAAAGTGCCAGTTTTGCACACAAAGTGCCCAGTTTTGCACACAAAGTGCCCATAATTGGCACACTCCCACACCTGAAAGTGTTGAGAGCCTATCCACACGTGCCAGGTATAGTATGTTTTATATACTATCCGTTTAATCATTTATTGTTCACACAGAACCATAACCACTCATTCTTTTCATTTACTCACAAAGAGTTCAATACATTTATGCTCACAAAGAGCCCTAGACACCTTATTTACTTCTAAATAGTTTCATATGCATGAATATAATGTGCATCCTTATGCAACCAAATCATGCATCCTCAACAATTCATACTATGCTTGACAATCAAATGTTGAACCTAATAATCAACAAATCTCAAATCAATCAATTGTCCATCAAGCACAGTTCCCACAACATAAATATACATAAACATAATTTCTTCCATCCCATTTGCTTTCAATCAATATACCAATACATCCTCATATATTACAATATTAAACCACATTACAAGTAATAATCATCATCATTCCCACATATCAATCATTATCAAATCACAACATTTTCACACACAGTTCAAACAAACAACTAAAGTCACACTCGAGTTACTTACCTATAAACGCTCACTTAATTCCCCATGTGGAAACCTCCTTCTCCTTGTTTAGGTCCTCCTAAACACAATTAAGGTTCATGTTAATTACGTATACCATTACTAAATGATAAATGTACGATGCCATGACATTTATATGTACATATATATTATGTTTCTCTATTACTTTCACTCTCTCATTTATTAATTTTATCTACCCTTCACCTAACCTTCCTCTTCCATTAATACCAACCATCTCCCATATACTTATTAGCCTCACTTAAGTATAATTTTATGAATTCAACGATCCAACATATAATCTAACTCTGATTCCCTCCAATTTTCTTTCCAAAACTCCACACATCTTTCCTTATTCTGAAATTACTTATGCATCATTAATTATCCAATCAAATTGGCCTTAAATTACAACTTGTTAGTGCCTATAGAAACTAACCATAACACCCATACTTAAAATCAAACCTAGGGTTACCATTTCAAAATTTGTCACTGTTAACCTTCCCACTTAATACATCATTTTCAAACCCCTAAACCATGAATTAACCCTAGAATCAAGTACTAATGGTTACTACACATTCATACCTTTCCAACAAACCCAATTTTACTCAAAACGGAGTCAAAATGAATGAAAAATCACATCTTAAAATCAAGCTATGTACAAAAACGTGATTCAAGATTTTGGTTTGAGAAAAACTCACCGAATAAAGCTTTCAATCCGATCCTACAACTCCTGATCACCAAGACTCGATGAGATTTAGGCTCAGTTAGTGTTTTTCAGAATTTGGTCGGGTTTTATGCAAAGCAAAACGTGACTGAAGATGGATGTAGAGAGATATAGGAATATGTGAGCTTATATATAGCTTGGAAATGACGTCTTTACCCTCGAATCTACACGTTGCTTTTTTTCAATTTTTCTCTCTCCCGATTAGTTTAACCTAACCTGATTTTAACTTCACATAATATTCTACACTCACCACCAATTATTAATTAATTTATTTTGCAAAAAATTTATTCCCAAATTAATTAAACATTCTATTAAATACTGAAAATTATTGAAATGGAGGGCGTTACAATCTAAAAGTTGGAATCTTCATTTTGATGAATCCATTAGGGAGTTTGGATTCACCAAGAACGATGATGAGCCTTGTGTATATAAGAAGTTCAGTGGCAGAGTAGTACTGTTCCTACTAATTAGAAATGACATTTCAGCATTACAACAAGTTAAGCAATGATTGAATTCATGTTTCTCAATGAAAAACTTAGGGAAACTCGAGGTTATACTTAGTATAAGGATCTATAAAGATAGATCACGACGTCTCTTGGGACTAAGTCAAGAAAATATATAGATAACATACTGAGGCAGTTTAGTATAGAACAATCTAAGAAGGGATTATTGCCCTTACAACAAGGGAATATTCTCTCTAAAAAAGATTGCCCATCCTCTAGAGAAGAAAGAGAATGTATGAATAGAGTCCATATGCGTTAGCTATAGGGTCTATTATGTATACTATATTATGTACTAGGCTGAATGTTGCTCATGCATTGAGTATAACCAATAGGTTCTAGTGGGATCCCGTAAAGATCCACTGGTTTGCGGTTAAGACAATTCTTAAGTACGTGAGAAGGACTAAAGGCTTGTTCTTAGTGTATAGAGGTCAAGAGAAGCTTAGTGTTACATGCTACACTGATGCTACGACCCCGATTAGCATGGATGACTCAAAAGTGCCATCGAGATACATATTCTTATTGAATAGAGGAGCTGTCATCAGGAGGAGCTCTAAGCAGAGCACAGTAACATCTTCTACAATAAAAGCTGAGTATATAGCAACATATAAGGCAGCTAAGGAAGCTGTTTGGATAAAAAAGTTCATTGCAAGACTAGGAGTCGTGAAGATGATTAAGGTTTTGGGTGAAGACAATGTTGCAGATCCTCTAAATAAGTTGCTAGCAGGTTAGAAGTATGATAGTCATGTTAGGTCTTTCGATATTAGGGTTATGTTTGATTGAGACTAGTGCTAGTGGGAGATTGTTAGTGTAAGCCCTAGCCCCAATACATTACATTGTATGTACCTTTTCTTATTGAGTAATAAAATTATGAGACATTTTTTATCAATTCATGTATTGACCTATGCTATGTGTTTGGTAAAACAATCTAAGAATGTTAATTAAGTGCTTGAGGTATCAAAGTTAAGGACCTTGATAGTAGAACCTAGAAATTATGAGATTAACATTCTAAATATCCCTAGTCACTTGTTTCCATGGGAATGAAAATGAATTAAGACTAGTATGTACTTTGTAGGTGATCATGTTCTACGGGTCACAGATATGGGATTTCTAACAAAGTTCATAGATACAATTTAGGTCATTGTATTTGGAGAGCGATCACTATTTGCAATGTTAAATATCTATCTTAGAATGAAAATCACCTTGGCTTTTATTGTGATTTTATTATATTTTTACATGCACCTAACATGACCATAAAAGGTTGAAAAGTATGAGGATGATTGAGTATGCTAAGAATTACAATTAAGAGCATGAGTGAAGTGAAGGGATTGACCCTCTCATGAAAACGAGAGAAGATATCACTGGCTGCTTGATAGACAAGATTGAAAAGAGTGTGGCCGCACCCGAATGGAATGATTAGGTCATTCATTCGAAATTATCAATTTTGTCATAGAGATCAACAAAGTGATTTAGCGCTGAATGAGGATGTTTATGACAAGCCTTATCCTAATCATGATACCGAAGGTCAAGGGATGAATTTGAATTGTAGTAGGGATGTTGACACTGATCATCAGCTATTTAATTTTAGATGGTATAGTGTCTTACTAGAAACTGCCTATGATTTGTGAATTAATAAATTCATTATCATTATTAAATAGTCCTACAGATCGCACACTGACAACAAAAAAATTAAAAGGATATTTTGGGAATTTCACCTTAGGTGAAAGTTCGGCTCTCGGGCCTAGATCGGGCATTTATGCCAATTTTGGTAATTGGGCCAAATATGGATGAAAACCATAAATTTGGCAATTCTCATATGCTTTTAAGACAGATTATCCAAGTGGATATGATGTCTTAAATTAAGACATAAGAGATATAAATATGGAAAAACAAGAGAAAAGAGGAATTATCTTATTTTTGGATAAGATAAGATAAGATAAAAAGGGAATAAATTTTTTTTATCTTTTCCTTAATCAAAATGGAAAGATAGAGAGAAAATCAAAATGATTTTATTTAGATTAAAAACTAATCATATCCTAATGTGATTAGAATTGTTGGTTAGGTGTTTTAAAAGAACACAACTTTCATTGTTTCTTTTTAATTAGCCTAGTCGTCCCTCCTCTCCTCTCTCTCCCTTTTGCGATGGCTTGCCATGAAGAATCTTGTGGATTTTCTCCAAGAAACTGTGAGTTCAAGGGCCTGGTCATAGGCTTCGATCAACGTGGTGTCTTCCATTTCATGAATTTTTCATCTAATTGATGAGAACACAAGGTGAATCAAAAACCCTTTGTGCTATTACACTTTTTTTTGCTAATCTGCGTGTTAGCTTTGTAGAGAGATAACATTTGGGGTCCTAAGGAGGTTTCTTGAAGGTTGTCTCAAAGTATATATTTTGAGGTAGTAGTGACTATTCTTGGACTACACATATTCGGGCAATCAAGAAACAAGGTAAAGATTCAATCTTTCTATTAAAGATTTAATTTTTACAACTAGTCTTCAATATTTAGGCCTTTTAATGTGTTAATCTTGTTTTGTGGAGATTATTTGCTGCCTTTCATGTGTTTTTCTATTGTTTGAATGAAACAGGGGTTGTATAGTATTGTCAGCAAATTAGGGTTTAAATTTGACTTAATAAAGTAGATTTTTTGTTAATTCTAATCCCATACATGGCTCATAACGTGTAGGTATTAGTTTTAATTCATAAAATACAAAACTAGGTACATAATTTGATGTTTTAAGACTATTTTGACATTGTTTAAATCGAGTATGCCTAGAATTGATTTTATGAGATTACAAAGGGCTAAAATACATGTTACACGTGAGTTTAATGATTTTTCCTACAGTTTATAAAATTTAATTAGTGCCCTAATCATAAAAAAACCTAAATTAGGTGCATTAGAGAGAGAATTGATGACCTAGATGAACTAGTTTAATTCTTAAGGACCTAAAATGAATTTTGTGATATATTTAGGGATTGAATTAGTTATGGGAAAAATGGATTTTTGTGTATGAATTTTATTTTAAGTATTTTTTGTAGTTAAATGCATTCAATCAATGATATTGGGCTTGGCCCATCACTTGGTTTAACTCAAGGATCCCAAAGACACAATTTCTCTTAATGGCTTTTGCTCAAAACTTAAAAATAGATTTGCCCTGTTTTAGGGTTGCATTTCATCTTGTTTGAGCATGTGCGCCTTGGGCTCCGATGGGTGGTAGGAAATTGTTTGTTTAATGTTTCGTATGGTGCATTCATGGGTCTGTTTTTTGGGTTGTAAAGGCCTTCTAAGCCTATTTTTCATAGTCTAAGTAATTAGTATAGAATTAGTATAGAATGGAGGCCCAACCTAGAAGGAAGGGGAGTCCAGACATGGAGCCAATAAATAAGGATGGAGAGCCCATTGGAGATGGACTTGAAGCCAGAAGATTATAATATATAATAGTATAGGCCTAGTTATATGTTCATTGGTCTATGATTGCACGTTTACTTTTCTATACTTAGTCTTTTACATGCTTTTATACTTTGATGAAAATATGCAGACTTATACAACTGTCAAATCGACATTTTTCAAAGCTGTAATCAAATAAAAATTAATCCCATAAATAATAAGCCAAGCAAATTGCCTTCCTAAATTAAAAACCTATCAAGGCATTGAACACTGAAGCGTGGGTCATGCCAAAGCTGAACATGTTAAATTTTCTTTGTGAGGCAGGGCTAAGATTGATGCTTTCTATGCCACCATTTTAGAGTGGGGGCAGATTAGTGTCATGGTTAGCATGTTAATTGTAGGTTTGGACTGAACATGGGCCTACAACGGTGTGTCATACATAGGTAACTAATAGAAAGTGCCCTGGGACAAAAGTTCTAGTTCCATTAAAAACAGTGAGTCATTTTGGGGAAGATTATTGGTGGATTCCTCCCTAAGTAGCCTAGTCATTGATAAAGCAAAAAGTGTATCTCGGTCCAATAAAACAAATCACTAACAAGTGGATTATTTAATGGGATATTAATCCATTATTGAGTGGAAGTTATTTGATTAAAGACCTCATAACTGACCTTGTCTAATTTTCTTTATAGAAAATGAATTCGAATTCAAACGACTCAAAATTTTCCCTACGCTCTATCCTTGAAAAGTATAATTTGATGGGTCCAATTTTCTCGATTGATCTCGAAGCATGTAGATTATTCTGAGGTATGAGAATATGTTAGAAGTTTTGGATGCCATTCTTCAAGCTGAATTTGCTAGAAATGCTACTACTGTCGTTCGAGAATCTTTTGAAAGAAAGAAATGGGATTCGAATGACATCACCTATTTGATGTTGGCTACTATAATCCCTGAGTTGTAAAAATAGTTCATAGTTCAAGATGCATACCACATCATGAACAATCTCAAGGACATGTTCTAAGAGAAGAACTGTTATAAGAGGTATTTGACACTGAAGTCATTGATCTTCTGTAAGATGGCTCCCAAAGGACAAGTTAGTCCTCAAGTGCTCAAAAAGAAAGGGTACTTAGATACTCTTGAGAGGCTTAGAGAAAGGTTAAAATAGGAGCTTGCCCTTGACTTAGCCCTTGGCTTAGCCCTTGGATCCTTACCATCTAGCTATGACCAAGTGGTGCTTAACCACTACATACAAGGGGTGGATAAAACCGTGACTAAGTTGAACAAAATTCTTAAAACTTTTGAATAGAATTTTAAGAAGCCACAACCTACATTGTTGGCTCATAAAGATGTCAAGAAGGACGATAAGAAGAACAAGGGTAACGAAAAATGCCACTGAAGCCGAAGGCGGCTGGGTTTAAGACCAAGTCAAATTCTTAAGACTTATACTTTGGACTTATGCCACCACTACTTTGGGAAGGGCCATTAGAAGAGACATTGTCAAAATTAATGGGAGAGAAGAAAAAGAAAGGTGCTAGTGGAGCATCTACTTTAGGTATCTACGTTATAGAAATAAATCTCTTTATTTCTACATCATGGGTATTGGATACCAGATGTGGTTCTCACATTTAATGCAATGTGCAGGGGCTAAGAAATAGGAGGGTATTTGATGCTCGTCTACCTACGTTACCAAAAGGCAAGTGTACCTATCAGTGCAGTAAATGGCTTTAAGAGCCCCAAGTGTCGATCCCACAGAGACAGATTACTAGCTACTCACTATTAACTATTATTTAGTCTACCAAATGGAGTGAAAATAATTAAAATTACTTAAACTAACAATTTAAATTAACAGAAAAAAACAAAAGATTAAATCAATTACTAAAGGCAACACTTAGATCTCGAATTCCCAAAATTATTTAACTATCAATTGGAATTAGAATTATTGTTGTGTTTGTGACTAGACCGTGGCGAGTCCTAAATTATATTAATCCATCTCTCGAGGTAATTAACGTCTAATATTAATTAGCTCAACCTGAAATCTCTTTCTAAATTAAATTAATTAATACGGCATTAATGTTCTGTGAATTACTCTATTAAGTTTGACCTTAATCCGGAGGATTTACGTCGATCTATCTCTAGATTTGCATTCAACTCCTTTTAATTATGAGTGATCTATCGTATATTCGATCTCTCAATTAGCCCTATACGAATCAATATGTCAATTACAAGCGCAGGTTCAAGTAATTAACAATGGCAGAATAATTCATAATTAAATCTCAGTCAACAAAGAACTCAACAATAAAACTAAAATCCAATCTCTAATTAAATAAATAATGGTTCATCTCAATCTAAGTGTCAAAAAGATTTAGTTCATAATAAAAGAAAAAGAGACAAAAAGGAATAAAGAAAACCAATTAACTGTAGAGAAAGTCATGATAATTCCACTGTAACTAATCTGTCTGCTCTTAATTGTTGCCGCTCTTTGTCTTAAATCGTGTTCTTTACCCTTGCCTTTAGAAAATTGATGGAGGGCTATGTGGGTTTTTGTTATTTTGGTTGGTGGCTGCGTGAATGGTGTTTTTAATGGAAGTGGCGTGGGATGGATGGAGGCTTCCAAGAATGGAGTTGATTGGTTATTGGTTTTAAGGTGGCTGGGTGATGGAATAAAGGTGAATGGAGGATACAGGTTGAAGGTGGCGTGGTTTGGTTCGATAGAGGTATATGGGAGAAGGTAATTTGGTTAATAGGTGGTGAAAGGTTAAAAGAGTGAAGGAATGGATGGATGGAGGTCACAGTGATGTGAATGAAGGTGTAGGTTTATGTTAGAGCCAAAATTGGCCAAGATGTGGTCAAAATTGGTGGCTTTTGGATGGTTCAAAGAAATTTTATTAATTTCTCTCTTAAAACTGTGACCCATATGAGGAATTACAAAATTTGGGCCAATACACAGACGTAAACGTCCCTGTATTTTTCTTTCTTCAATTGTGTAATTTGTGTTGCTCTTTGTGTAAACTTCTGCTTTTTCAAATTTGTCCCATTTTGACTCTATTTTGTCAAAATTTTCTTCAATAAGTGGTCTGAAATTATTACCTAACCTGCAAATAATAAAACAAGAGATAAATAAATTGTTTTCAATGATAAACGTTTAGAATATATATAAAAAATATAATAATTGTAGCCCAAAAATATGTATGATAAAGTGTTTATCAATATTTTCTAAAGGCGAGGTTGATCTTTGAGTAAAAAATAGAGATAGGGTTGTTGTCATAGAGATAGTAGATTTATTCTAATGTTTGCATACGAGCTTACAGTTAAAACTTTTGAAACGCTTTTATATGCCTGTAATGAGCAGGAGTATTATTTTAGTTTTATCCTTGGATATTGATGGATTTTCTTTCATTATTGGTAATAATTTTATAAACATACATTGTGGAGATTTTTATTATGGATATGCATCCTTAATGAACATTTTATATATCCTAGACTTATTAAGTCGTAAGCATGTTTACAACGTAGAAAATAAGAAAGCTAAGTCTAATGAACTAAATCTTTCTTACTTCTGGCATTGTTGTTTAGGACATACAAGTGAGAAACGTTTGCAAAGACTTCATAAAGATGGAGTTCTTAGGTCTTTTGATTGGAAATAATTAGACGCTTGCATATCATTCATTCACAGGAAAATGACAAAGAATCCTTTCAACAAGAAATGCGAGATATCTAATGGACTATTGGATCTAATACATACAGATGTATGTGGAACATTAAGTACACAAGCCAGGGGTTGTTATAGCTACTTCATCACGTTCATTGATGTTTATAACCGATATGGTTATATCTATTTAATGAGACATAAAGCAGAAACCTTTGAAAGGTTTACAGATTTTAAGAATGAAGTAAAAATAGTTACGCAGACATCTTAAGGCCATACGATCAGATCTAAGAGGCGAATATATGAGCCTAGAGTATGTCCAATATCTGTGAGATTATGGTATAGTACTGCAAATCACACATCCAGGAACACCTCAGTGGAATGTTCTGTCAAAAAGGAGGACCCAAACCCTGTTGGACATGGTTAGGTTAACGATGAGTCAAACATGTCTTCCAATATCATATCGGGGTTGGGGTTATGCCCTAGGGACAGCGGGTTTTCTGTCGAATAGATCTCCTACTAAAGCAGCTGAAAAGACACCATATGAGATATGGATCAAGTAAAAACCCAACTTGTATTTTTAGAATTTGGGGATGTGAAGCCTATGTTAAAATATTAACACTAGACAAGCTTTCATCCAAAACAGACAAATGCTTATTTGTAGGGTATCCTAAAGAGACTAAGGGATACTATTTTTACAATCTAGTGAGAACAAAGTGTTTGTTTTTCGCACTATTATGTTTCTAGATAAAGAATTTATTTTTAATGAAAATTATGGGAGCAGTGTACAACTCGAGGTTGTGCAAGAGAGTGTAGATGCATAAATTCTTGTAGGGGATAATGAGGAGATGTACTTAATTCCATAAGAGATTGTAGAACAAGAGCCCATTACACAAGTACTTCGAAGATCTGTTAGGATATATTAGGAGCCAAAAAGGTTTGAGTTCCTTATAACTAACAAATAAGATACCACGATTATTGATCATGATGAACCTACTTCTTAAAAAAACTCCATGAAGTGTTTTAACTCAAAAAGTGGCTAGAGGCTATGAAATCTAAAATGCAATGAATGTTTGATAATCAAGTTTGGGACTTGATTGATTCATTAGAAAGTGCTAAGGTAATTGAATACAGGTGTATCTTTAGAAAAGGAGAGAGGCATCGTCAAAGGTAGAGTAGTCACAAAAGGTTTCAAAAAAGTTCATGGTGTTGACTATGATAAAACATTTTCATCAGTAGTTATGCTCAAATTCATTAGGATTTTAATAACTGTATATTTGGACTATGAGATGTGAAAAATGGATGTCAAAATAGCTTTCCTGGATAGAAACCTCCTCAAGGATGTTTACATAAAATAACCAAAGTGATTTTTCAATCTTAAATATCCTAATAAGGTATGTAGGCTTAAGAGTTCGTTTATGGACTTAAATAGGCATCCAAGAGTTGGAATCTTTGTTTAAATGAATCCATTAAGTAGTTTAGATTCACTAAGAATGATGATGAGCCTTGTGTATATCATAAGTTCAGTGGAAGCATAATAGTGTTCTTTATGTTATATGTCGATGACATTATGCTAATTAGAAATGACATTTTAGCATTGCAATAAGTTAAACAATGGTTAAATTTGTGTTTCTCAATGAAAGACTTAAGGGAAGTTGAGGTTATACTTGGTATAAAGATCTATAGAAATAGATCACAACGTCTCTTGGGTAAAGTTAAAAAAAGCGTATAGATAAGATATTAAGTGTTAGTGTAAGCCCTAGCCCAATGCATTGTTTGTAACTTTTATTATTGAGTAATAAAATTATGAGGCATTATTTTATCATATGATGTATTGACCTGTGGTATATTATTTGATAAAATATCCAAGAATGTTGATTAATCACTTAAGGTATAAAGGTTGAGGACCTTGATAGTAGAACCTGGAAGATATGAGATTAACATTCTAAATATCCATAGTCGCTTGTTTCTATGGGAATAGAAATGAATTAAGACTAGTATGTACTTTGTAGATGATCATGTTCTACGGGTCATAGATATT
>CANYCX010180007.1:0-11037 GCA_948193385.1 Breynia disticha f. nivosa | reverse complement strand
ATATATTAAATAATTTTACCATGCATTTTCTTAAAAAATTATTCTAATATTTTACGTGAATAATAATATTTTGAGTCAATTAATAGGTACATAAATCAATGTGCAGGTCCAATATTTTAATTTTATTATAAATTTATTATACATAATGAACTTCTATAAATAATAACTCTATCGTATTGAAATCATAATAATATATGTCATCTCGATGAGTTACAAATAATTATTTTTTTAAAATAAAATATATGAGTACAACTTATGTAGAAAATATTTTAAACTATAGTTAATTACTGAGTTCTTTTAATGTTATTTTATTATTTATTTAAATTTTCTTAAATTATTATAAATTTTTATGGTGATGGTTTTAAATTATTATTTTATAATATACACACAATTAGTATTGAGTTTTTTAAAATTAATTTAAATATATCATATATAAAATATAATAAACAAGATAAAATAATTATTTCTATTTTTGAGCTATAATTAACTTTTTTTTAAAATAATGTATAAACAATTATTTTTCTTGGTTGGTTAAAACAATATTGATGAAACACTGCAAGATGATGATTGAATTTATCTATGGCCACTGCCATGATATAACTGCAAAAATTAATATTTAATATTTTTATATATTATCTTCTATTCTCTATTTTAGCTTTAAACTTGATGTAAAAAAGAATTGATGAGTCGATATTGATTGTATTTTAAAACATGACCTTTTAATTAGTTTTATAAGGTAAAATACAAAATTTTAGTCATATTTATTTTATGTATATATGTTGTTTGTAAAATAATTCTAATGAAAAAAGTTTACAAGAAAATACGTTATAAAATATAAAATTATTTTTGGAAGCAACATTGGACATGAAACTTTTATACTATGACTTTTATAAAAATACAAAATTATGATGACTTTTATACTTTATAAAATATAAAATTATTTCTGGAACAAACGTTGGACATAAGAATTTTAACATCGTTAGATCTCAAGTTATCTTTCAAATCAAATAAGCAAATTTTCATTAAATATTTGTTTTGTTAAAAAGTAAAAAAAAAATTGTTTCGCATGTTGGTCTTTATCTCTCCAATCTCTCCAAATGAAATAAATATGTATTTGGTCATGGTTAAGTATATGTTATGATTCTAAAAGTGGAAAAAATTGATTTAAAGTTACTTATTTACGACAATGAAGACAATAGATACAATTCCAAAAAAAAATATTATTTACAAAAAGTTTTTTGAAATCGGTAGTGAAAATATGCTTAATGAACTGATTTATTTACTTAAAATAATTTTATACTTTTTTATATTTTAAACATTTTATTGAAATTATTTTTTTCATAAAATAACTTAGAAAAGGATATATTAAAGTTTAAATTAATAAAATTAATACCGCCGCATCGCGCGAGCACTATGGCTAGTCTATATACTAATAAGAAAGCTATTGATATTGATAATTAATCTTTCACACTTCATCTAATTAGTCTATTCAACATTAATTAGTAATTATATTGATATGTCAATTTATTGTATTATTCATTAAAATATGATATTATTCATTAAATAAAATGAATGTGATAATATTGATATAAATTTTAACATTTAATTTAAATTAGAAATTAAATATGATAATAATAAATAAAAAATAATGGTAATAGTATCTAAAATATTACATAAAAATATTATTTTATAATAATAATAATATATTTTTTAAATAAAAATAAGACAATATTTAATTAAATATTAATTAATAATACTCATCAGAAATGAATGAATACTGTAATTAATTTGATGATATCTAGTTAGTTAAGAGAAATTAAAATAAATAAATAAATAATCAAACATAATTTATATTAAAATTATCATTTACATAAAATAATTAACAAGAAAATTATATTATAATTTATATTATTAAATTTAATATAATTTTGACATGTGACAACTCGTCGTAGTCATCGCATCTGCGTTGTGATGACGCACTCAGCACAAAGAATGCAATGCAGTTTCTACACAAGTTCAGAAACTTCACAAATAACTTACATATTTATTTTCTTTCAAACAATATTCCATACAAATTTGATTCAAATGAAGAAAGATATAGATAGATCGATATATGCAGCTGCTGCCTGTACGTGCTAACATGAATCAATCAAGCCTTCTCAATAAATATTCAACTTGGACATGCTTGGTCAACGGCATTATCCACTCCCCATATAAATCTGCAACTATGCTTGGCTGTATTTTGTACGCCGGATCACCTTTCCCTTCCTCTCCATTAATTGTTACCTCCTGACCAAATGTTTTCGCCTTCATTGCTACTCTCTTCTTAATTGCCTCTTCAACCATTGGATATGTCAGCAATTCCATCAATCTTTCTCTGTCCTGCAACACTCTTTCCAAACAAATAAATATTCCGACTTCCTTCCATGCGATTAAATCTTTTCAGATGAAAGCAATTCCAGAAGAATTCAAGATATAGTTAGGAAAGGCCATTATAAGAAGAGGTATTTATACCTGATCTTTAATGGCAGCTTCATAAGAATCAGGAAAGGCTTGATATTTTGCCTCTGCCACAAATTTTCCATAATGAACTCGTTTTGAGAGAGTCTACATTGCATTATACAAAATGTTAGTACTTTCTGATAAGATAAGAATGTGAATTTCTCCATAAATATTAATAACACATCGCAACATGACATCAGAACGACAACAGATGGGTGAAGCACAGATGCAATTTATAACAAGAACTGGTATTATGGAAAATTTGCAAACGGCATGAAATTTTGCAGCGGATGCACACAATTAAAGAATATGCCATGTTCATATAAATGCTTTCATACTTGTTAGTTTTGAGGATATTCATCACTTAATAGACTCTTCAAGCCAATGTGATCAAGATAACATAAACTATTCTAAGAAGTATTGTTTTATTGATGAATAGAATAGCCCATTTACATGAAGGGGAGTCATCATATGATCTTTTATACGCACTAATGCCACTGATTGGATCAGAGCCTAACAAAATTCATGTTATTTACATGCAGGCAGCTTGAATATGAATAATTCTACAGTCCAATCTTCCTAATAAGGTATGATCTTGGTTAAAAAATCAGTACAAATGAATTTGAAGGAGATTGAATGGATTTTTTTTTTGTGAAAAATAGGACTAGGACTTTCATTCAATCAGTAGCCAAACTGCATATCATCTCAACTTCATTTTTCAGTTGATTAATGCTTCTTTCCAGAACAAACAGAAATCTCTTAAAAAACTTCAAGGGACAGCCAGAACTTCCACAGAGTGAGGGAAACAATGCAGTTATACTAGCTATCTACGTGCAGAGAATGCTTGATCTATTAATGTGGTCTTGACTACTTAAAAAACTGGCAAAACTTAGTTGAAAAACATTCGTACCTGCAGGCAGATTGTGTCACATACGGCCGTAGAACCACAGTTGCCATCATCTCCTTCCTTGACCAATCTTGGAATAAGATCTCTAAAATACATGTCCCATACTTTCCCATTTATATTAATTGAATCAGCAATGGGGTGTAGAACCTGTTCGGGAATAAAAAAAAAGAGAAAAAGAAAAACTAAGCCACACAGATGCATTGAAATATAACCAAGAATTCGATTTCATAAACCTGTGGGTATTGCAAAGGAGGCAGGGACGGCTCAGGTAAGTCATCAGGGAAGAAAGGATGTTCATCAGGGCTCTGGTATCTTCCAACCTAATGTACAGGAACAATTCATGAAAATTAGTATGAGGCCTATAAAAATGAGGTTCCAAAGATTTCTGATATTAACACATGATACACCTGAGCATGAAGCTTCTCGGTTTCTTTGAGCATGTACTCCACGAGAGAGCCATGGAAACCATCCAAGGAGAAAGCGTCAGGATCATAGGTATCCACATTATAACAGTATTGAGATCGTTCTAACAGGCTAAATATTATGCTATCCTCTTGTCGAATCAAGGAACGCCTTATATTTTCTAGGGTCAAGTTTTCACTCTCATCCACCCTTTTCTTCTTTGGCAACCTGCACAGAAAGAAAGTATAATTCCCATACTTCTTAACCAATCTCAAATTGTCCGTCCACGAAAAAGCAACTCTGCGTATGTCATAATTATCATTACTGAGAGATCCCCATCAAAATCGGATAACAGTTTCTCAAAAGAAATTATCAAATAAACAAATCGAAAATCAACCAACCCCACTAAAAATAGGGAAAGAAATACGGTGAAATCCAACATGAAACGGCTAAAATGTATAAAAAGTTGATTAAATTCCGCAACTTTAATGCAACAAAAAAGAAAAACAAACCAACCCACATCAACGCACTCAATCAACAACAAAAGTAGGATAACCCCACAAAAATTAACTGCTAAAATAACTACTCTAGGCAAAAAAAAAAGTCTTAATTTCCATACCCAACCGAAGGAGCAGAAGCTTGTACGGACAAGATGCGATTCTTTGAACACAAAAGGCTCAAACTTGGCTTAGTTCGGAAGCTAAAAAGAGCAACATGATTAGTTGGCCTAACAAGCTTCGATTGAGAACAAAAGGGAAGTGTAGGAGATGAAGCTGCATTCACTGAGCGTGCCTCCATTGCAGAGAGAGAAATCGACAGAGAAAAAAGAAGTGAATTATTATAAAAATGAAAACTTTGTGAAGGGTTTGGTGGAGGTGGAGGGGGTAGGCGGGTTTAGGGGGTTGGTAGGTGGAAACAAGGCAAGTGGAAAGAGTCTTTCTGCAACAAATTTCCATTGGAGGAATGTGTATATATAATATTAATGGTGTCCTTCCATCTCACCAACTGATGTCGACGTTCTTAGCATTTCGAATATTTGTAAATTAACTTATCGTACTTATCTCTCACATTATAAGATAAATAAAAGCTTTCGTTTTCATTAATTTTTATTTTACTAATTTTTCACGTATCGAAACTTCTTTAATTAACTATTTTTAGGAAGAGTTATGTTAAAAATAGAGTTTTCATAATTATAGATAATTAAGATAAACATGATCTTTAATGGACGCTCTATAACACTCTTTATATTGAATAATAAAAATCAAATAATTAAAGAAAATCAAATTATCTAAAAAAATGTTGATTAGATTACACGTGTAAAATAAAGAGTGAGTTATTGTTATAATTTTTGAGATTGATTTGTATAATGAATTTAAAAATAAATAATATTATAAAAAGGTTATTGAATACATATTTTAAATCTAAACTCTCTATTTAATTAAAAGACACAAAATAGAGAGATAATTAAAATTGCTCCTAATACTCAACTCTTCATTAGCCTTGCCCTTTGGTCATTCTATTGTCTTTAATTATTAAGAAATTTTTAAAAATAAATTGTAAGCGTAATTTGCCTTTTTTTCTAAGAAATACTTAGGTCATATCATTAAAAAATCATTATTTAATTTTAATTTATTATTCATATTATCTTAACGAAAATTAAGCTACTCACAATTAGTTAATGATAGTGGGAATTACGCAAAACTAGCAATTGGATTCCACAATGAAGCATGATGTTGCATATTAAAATTATATTAATTTTATTAATTTAAAATATAATATATATTTTATAAATAATTTATACAATTAATAATTTTAATAAAAATATTTAAAATATAATAAAATAAATAATATTTTAAATAAAATATATTAATTATTTATTTAATTTAGATTCTCTTAGGAAACTTTTAAAAGAATTGTTTTTTATAAAATATTTATTTAATTAAATATCATCATATTAATTATAATATTCATCCACTCCAAATACGTACAATTAATAAAAGTGTTCTGTTATTTTTATTTTAAAAAGTACAATATATATCAATAATATTTTATTGTTAATACATATAATATTTTGGTTATCATTATCTTTTTACTTATTATTATCATATTTATTTTTAATATAAATTCAATATCAGAAATTATAATAAATTATAAAATTAATATACTTAATAAATAATATCTTATTTTTTAAAAATATGTAATATTAAAAACATTGACACATTATGAAATATATAAAAATATTCATTCAAAAATTGAGATAATTTTTAAGACTAATGAATCCGTTATTAAAAAATTTAAAGCTACCACTAATTATAAATGGATATGATTAATCATCGAGTTAGTTATTTGAAGAATTTTAAATAAAAAAATCAAATTTTGCGTTAATTTCTCGCTGCAAAACTTACTTCTACAGAAATATACTTTCATATTTTTCTCCACATTTTTGTTATAATATATACAAAACTTCATATTAAATATTTTCATAAAGTAATAATAAAATTATTTTTTGTAATATTTATAAATTTTGATTAAAAATTCATTAAATATTATGACTGACAACTACATATTTTTAGTAAATGAAATACTTTTAAAAAAATTTAACTAATTTTTTAAAAACCTTTTAGTTAAATTTTTTTATAAAACATTTTAAAGTTTTTATTAATTTAACTATTCTTTTGAATAAGATCAAAATAAATACAATTAAAGAATAAAAATAAATTCTATTTATTAGATTTCTTTGTATTAAAATTAGGATGATTGTCCTGAATAAAACAAAAAAATATATATCCTAAAAATATGTAAAAAATTATATCTTTTAAAAATGTATCATAATAAATTTAGATTAACGTTAACTCATAATTCATATTTAGTGAAACATCATGTTGTTAGGTAATATATTTGAGAAACATAATACCCTATTTTTGAACTCGTAAAAAGTACAATATCACATTCACATGGTTATGATGTTTTTCGGCTGTGTAGTGAATTGAATCATTTTATTTATTGATTAATTATTTATTATATATATATATATATATATATATATATAAGAATGCTATTTACATAAAAATACACATTATCAAATAACATTTCAAAAATAATTACCAAAAAAATCTTACATACAAATTAACTTTACTCTAAAAGTAACAAAAAAAATAAATTAAAAGTTAAGTGTATTGATATAAAAGTAAATTTAAATAGGAAAATTTAAATATAACAAAAAATAAATAAATATTTTTAAAAAATAAAATTTATTATTAAATATATTATACCTTCTTAATTTATTATAAATTTATTTTCATACCTGAAATTTACTATAAATTTTTATTTTAATGGCTATTATATTCAAATAATATAATATAAAATTATAAAAAAATATGTATTATGATATACTCAAAATATTAGTAATAAGCATATTATAAATTTTGCAAACATATTTATAGTTAAACCCGCACGATGCATGAGGCTGCATTTAGAATTATAATATCAATATAATAAAGTTATCATATATAGAAGTTTATTATATATAATAAATTTATAAGAAAATAAAATATTGAACATGTGCATTGATTTATATAGTTATTAAGCATTCAAAATATTATTGTTCATGTAAAATATTAGAATAAATTTTAAAAAAAATACGATGTAAGTTTATTGGATATATGAATTAAACATAATGTGATATAATATAACAAACTACTCATCATGGAAAAATCATATGAAGATACTCATAATATGTGAAGACATCATGTAACGCCCTGAAAAATGTTATGATTAATCTATGAAAAAAATAGGATTAAAACAGAATTGAATCGAAATGAAACTATGCAAATTGCAGAAAATAGCAGATGAGCACGGGCATGGCATGGGCGTGCCATAGGGCATGCTCATGTTTGCTGGAAAATGGTCAGCACGATCTTGTGCGCGAGCAATATTGAACTCGTGCCAAAAAGGCAGAGCACAACTTCGAGCATGAACCGTACTGTGGGGCGTGCTGTCTAAAAAATTAAAACAAAAACTTGTAGAACATTCTCTTTACGAAACAAATAACTCAGAACAGACCAAAAAACACTTAGAAAACCCTAAAAACTGCTGGAAATGCGTGTGAGCAAGGAGGAACTAATTTCTTTGCAAATTAAGAGCTTAAACACTAAGGTAAGAATCATGAACTTGGTTTTGAGTGAAATTTTGACTTATGGGTTGAATAATTGCAGAAATGGTGGGGAATGGATGGATTAGATGTGAATGGTATTATTTAGCTGAATTAGAGTTCTTAGAAAACATGTGAGTGATTGATGATGCTTAAAGCGAGATGAAAACAAAAATAGGAGATTAGGTTGTTTGGATTTAAGTGAGGAAACTATGGAATTTGATTAATTAAAGGCTGGAATTGAAGTTTATATATGTGGAATGATTTATTTACAACCTTGTATGGTAATTGTCTTATAAGAGGTGATTTGCGGCATCCGGATCGGAGTTGTGCCACGAGGCCGACTTTGCGAATTTCGAGGTAAGTGCCGTTTACACTTCCTATTGTGCTCGTATGTGTTATTGAGCTTGTGTGCTATTGTGGTGATGTGATGAGATTATTTATGTATGTTTATGCTTTCAATGATGAACTATGATGTATTCTTATGAGATATGTGAAAAGTATGAGAATGCTTTGATGATGAATGATAATAAGTTTATAAGTTGTGTGAAAGGAATAAATGTGCACTTGATATTGATAATGGATATTGTTATGAAAATGTGATACCATTTGGTATAATGTGAGATTATGATGCATAGTATGATGATGCATTTGAATGAGGTTGGCCATAGTGAAGTGCATATGATTCATGTGTGGCATAAGCATATGGCGTGACACATGGCCAAGAATGATGCCAAGCAAGAGCTTGATGCAGGGCTGGGCCCGAGGTATTTTCCAAGCAAGAGCTTGATGCCGGTGTTGGATCAAGGGTGATCAGCATTAAGTCCCTAAATTAGTTTTGATAATGTGCTAACTCGTAAAAGCGAAAAGGATTGATCTGCAAGTAAAAACAACATTCTAGAAATGATTAACGTACATTAATGTTGGTGAGTAACGTACGTTATTCATACAGGAACCCAGCAGAAACAGGGCAGATGATTAACGTATGTTTAGAACAGAGTGACATATGTCAAGTTGATTAACGTACGTTATGAGGCATAGATAACGTATGTTAAGGTTCTTGCAGTTTTGGCCGAAGTAAATCAGAGAAGTACACGTGGTGGCCGCTGGAGCATAACGTATGATATGAAGAAATGGGTAACATACGTCAATTTGATAACGTATGTTTCAGAAATTATTAACGTACGTTAACGACTCTGACACAACATTAAATGCATGGGCATTTCAAACTCAAACAGCTACTTTATGTGTCTAACGACCATAAACACAATAGAGAGGTATAAAAGGCCAAGAATAACTGCTGGAAACAACTCTTACAACTTTAGAAACATAAAGTGCAATCTTGTGATCAAAGTTTTCATCATTCAACAAGCATTTGTTCAAAACCTTCAAAGCTTAAGAGAAGAAAATTGTAATTGTTGTAAAGTGCTTGTGAGTGTACTTTTGTTGAAATTAGAATTGTTGTAGTGAGAGTTTTAGTGAGTGATCATTGTAATAGAGTTCTCACTTATCTTGAAAGTGAATTTGTAAAAGAAACAGTTAGTGAAAGTTTGCAAATCCTTAGTAGAGGTACTAAGGTAGTGGAGTAGGCAAGGTTGTGTTGAACCACTCCAAATCCTTATGTTATTTCTTCTCTCCTTCCTCTCTACTTCATAATCTTACTTCAATTCTGAAAAATTGAAGAAAAAGGCACGGTTCAAGATTCAACTCCCCTTCTCTTGAATCCTACGATTGGTATCAGAGCGGTTCTCTTGAGAGGAATAACATCCGAAGAGTAATCAATCTAAGATGGCCTTGAACATTGGAGGAACTGAGAACTATGGGTATGCTACCAATAGACTGCCATTCTTTGATGGGTCTAATTATATGATGTGGAAGAAGAGGATGATGATCTTCATCAAATCACAAGATATAGAGATATGGAAAGTAATTGTAATCGGTCCCAATGTGCCTAGAACAATAAATGGAGAAATCAAGGAGGAAAGTGAATACAATGATGAGTATTGGAGGGGAGAGCAAACAACTTCAAAGGCAATGCAAATGCTATATTGTGCATTGAATCCAGAAGACATGAATATTGTAGCATCATATGACAATGAAAAGGAAATATGAAAGATGCTTGAGGTTATACATGAAGGAACTACTCACGTGAAAGTAACCAAGATCAACATGCTTCTTCATGATTATGAACTCTTCACTATGAAGGATGGGGAAAGCATTACGGCTATGTTGGATAGGTTTGCAGAGATTACCAACGGGTTGGCATCATATGGAAAACCTATTCTAGAAAGTGATAGAATGAAGAAGATATTGAGATCACTACCTAAAGAATGGGATGCTACAGTTACCGCTATTTTGTAGTTCAAGGATTTAAATAAGCTAGAATTTAGTGTCTTGGTTGGTTCTCTCTTAAATTATGAAATAGTTCTTAAAACTAGAGGACTCAAAATTAAGGGCAAGGAGAAAGACAAAGGCATAGCTCTTAAGGCATGTCAAGAGGAAAGTGATGAGAAGCATGGGGACTTGGAAGAAGATGAAGAAGTAGCTCTTTACGCAAAGAATATGAGGCGATACAAGACTCTTCTTGAGAGAAGAAGAAGAGAATTAAGAAAATATCCAAAGGGAAACTTCAAGAGGAATACTTCTCTACCTACAAGAAGAATGATGACACTTGCTACAATTGTGGACAAATTGGTCATCATCAAAAGGATTGTAGGATGCCATCATCCAAGCTCCCACATGAGAGGAACAATGGAAAGGCTAAAGAAGCCTACATAGCAACATGGAGTGATGAGGAGGATGATGGTGAAAGAAGAGAGGAGAACAACCTAGCTCTCATGGCCCTCGAATCATATTCTAGCGATGAAAAGAGTGAGGTAAATCTCTTAACCAATGATGATGAACTACTTGATGCTTTTGAATCATTACATATTGATTATTCAAATGCAATTAAAGATAACAAGTTGCTTAAAAAGAAAGTTAAGTTGTTGGAGAGTGAGAATGAAGAGTTGCTTGCATCTTTGAATAAATCAAAAGATCATTTTCATTGCATTATTGAATTTGATAAATTGAAAGT
>CANYCX010179851.1:0-28380 GCA_948193385.1 Breynia disticha f. nivosa | reverse complement strand
AAATTTACCATGCACACACATAAGCATGTTTCAACTCGTGCAGCCAGAGATCCATGCGCTATGGGAAAGTAACTACGTGTTGTCGTAGCCACCACACATAGTTTCAGTGTAAACAAACGCGTTGTGGTAGTCGAGTACGCGCTGTCACCACGACCACGCAAACTTAACTACAAACGCGCGTCGATCTCTCGTGTCCTGCAGACAATTCAACACAACTACACAACATAATCACAACATTCTATACAAATAAACTTAGCCCTTTTTACATTCTTATGTTAACAACAACATTTCCTAGATTTAATATCAACCTAACCAGACATCATTCATACAACACATTCAAAACCCCAACCATTCAATATTTCGTCAATCAATGACACACTTGAATTTGTATAACCATTTGCAGCTATCATACGTTTTAAATTACCAATTTTCAAACATATTAGAAAACAACCTTTCCAATGCAATTCTCAAGAATCTCTCAAACTCCATTTGATTTCCACAATTTAACAGGACCATGTCGTTACCCATTCTTATTCCACATGTTATACACATGAGAAACATATACCCATCATTACACTCTCAACATATGGTCATTCATCCCACACTATCCTTACAACATTCATACACTCGTGATCAGGATAAGTAATTCAATCAAATGCCAATTGTAGTCTATACCACAACTTATAATAAGCACACGTAATAACCACATAATTTCTATGATCACATAGGTATAGTCCCATCATAAATTCATAAAGACATATCATATGTAATATGATAAATGCGAATGCATATCATATAATGCACTCCTAACCATGATCACCCAGGATCCCATTTAGTTTATATTTTACGCCCTGTTTTGGCCACATTATTGATGTTTGCAAATGGGCCTTTCGGCTGGGAGTTTTGGTTATAATAGTTGGATATACCCATTTACGCCCTGTTTTGGCCTTAATTTCGCCCTATTTTGGTCTGACACATTCATACACACGTCTGTGTACCGAATATTGAACCACTGTGCCCGTGTAGCATTTGTTATATACTACCCGTAATATTTATGTAGAGGCCTGTAAGACCCCCAACCCATCTCCTGTGTGTTTGGGAATTCCCAATCTCACCCCGGGTAGGTTGTTGATATATCTTCAGAGGTCGTATCTCGTATTTAAATCCACGACGTGTGATATACCCTTTAAGCTATAATCACTCCCTCATTATGATCACAAAGAGCCCTTATCCTTTTTATTTAAATTGCTCTCCAAGAGCCCCGATGCATGAATGATATGTGCACAACTCATGCCATCAACCCATGTATTCACAAGCCAATTATGTTATGCTTCACAATCATAATGTTGTGTTTAACCATCAAATAATCTCAACCCATCAATATTCAACCAAGCACAGCCATAACGAACACTCATACGTATACTCGAATGTTCACTCACAATTCATCTCATATTAAAAAGGTATATCTTAATCAGACAAACCACATTCATATGCCCATACTCGTAGTATCCCATTAAAATCTCATAACCATACAAGATCATTCAAAATCATACAACTTCAAATAAGTGCACATAAGCACACATGTTCTATCGATCACAGTCCATATCATCGTATCATGTAAGCATAAATCTATAATCACTACTTATAGACTCATCTAATTATATCTTTTTCTTAGCGTTAAGCAAATAAGGCACATTAGTTTCCACAACATCAAATGAACTTTTTTTTTGCATTCAAACCTAGCTGAACACAAAACATGCATCGTTCAAGTAATCCACGCATGCGTATTAAGCAAGATAGTTCACATTCGTTATCAACCAAACAAACATTAACACAATATCAACTTAACTAACATAACCAATCATTAACACAATATCAACATAACCCAACACCATTCTAATCACAAAAAAAACATTAATACATCATATTAATTCAACGTGCTCATACTACAAGCAACATGCATTAAAAAAGACATACAGATTAGGGAAGATGCGCTCGTGTTACTTACCTCGCACGAAATGCCTAACGGCTCGGTTGCGAACTGTCCTTGCCGTGATTTGGATTCCCTATTATTTACATTATGAATTCATATTAATCTCACATCAACTTAATGTTTATAGTATTAGATAAAAGGAAAGAGCAATGCCTAAGATGTGTATATGTATTGCATTAGGTTGGTCTCTCTCCTCTTAACACCTCCTCATTAATCACTAACCCAACTATCACATTCGATTTCCTTTTTACCAACCACCTTTAACACTCTAACAAGTTCATTTTCAAATAATTGAATGCACCTTACCTCCCATAACACTCTAAACATCCTAATTCATACGTTTCCTTTTCCAAAATCTTAAGTATGTTCCTATCCTTCCTACCATCTCACTCACCAAACATTACCCAATTAAATAGACACGAAAAACACTATAAAAGGAAGCCAAAGAAGCAAACCCAAGCAACGAAAGACGAAAAAATGCTAGGCACGAAAAGCCCCAAATTCGTCAATTTGTATGGGTTACTTTCTATCACCGATTTCGGCCACCTAAATCACAAATTAACACAAAAAGCTGTTACCACTAGGTAATATACATGTTAAGCTTTCCAAAGAGCTATCATTTACTCAATTCGGAGCTCAGACGAAAGAGAAATGTGATCGGAAAGTTAGGGTTATGGAGAATGACAGAAATGACAAGATCAGAACGAAAAAGCTTACCGAGATTCACTCACCAATTGATTTCAGAACTCCTGAATAGTAGGTTTTCATGAAGAATGATAGTAATTAGGTTTTCGAACTAGGGAGAGGAAAAATGGAGGAAGGTAACGTGCATGTATGGCGGAGGAAGAGGAAGCTAAGGTTTTATAGTTATTTGATTTAGACGATTTTGCCCTTCGAGGTTTGGTTTCTTAGCTCCTTTGTACTCCTCTCTCCTGCTCGGTTTCACTCACCTCGATTTTTTTTATTGCCTCTCAATTTTGAATTCTATCACCCAACTCTTAATTCTGTCCATCGACTTAATACCGAAATAATTCGCGAAAAATTTATTTGCATATTTTCTTTACATATTTTATTTCCGAGTGAAATTATGGAAAATTTTGGGCGTTACAATCACTCTTTGCACCATTTCGTAGAAATGAGCATGAGAGGGATCAAAAGGTGGAATAGCAGCGTGTGCCTGCTGCTTACCGTGTTCTAGGCTAGATCCCTGCCCCTGCACAAACTCTCGAGACTCGGCAGCATCGGGCGATACATGGTCGACTGGCTCCATCCTTCACAAATCAACATTTTTAAAACTTAGTTTCACACACAATGATGGAATGAAAACAATTTTTTGGCACAGTTCTTAGGGAATCTAATCCCTGCTCTGATATCACTAAATGTGATGCCAAATTCCGTAAAACTCATTTTTGAATGATTACAAATTTTAGCACCATTTTTTAAAAAACGGTTAAGTATGAGAGAGAAAACCATTATAAATAAAGTTTACAAATCATTTCACAAAGACCAATGATGGCCATACATAATATGAATCAAAACGTGAAAGCAATGGAAATCATTTCCATGCCATGATACAACATCTTGTCTATAATAAAATGTCATTGGCACGCACAAAAACATAATTCAAAACATGGGAGCTCAACCTTCTTCAGTATCGCACCGCTAGCCCTGTCGAAAAGTTGTCCCGTCCCTGTACCTGTCAGTTTGTACACATTCCACAGCAAAACAAAGGTGAGTATATAGAAATACTCAGTAAGTGAATGCTTATAGTTATTATGCTAAATGCGCAGGGGAACCTTTGGCCTATACAGTTGTTTTCCAGGAACACAAATGTCGTAATCGGACCTAACTTACCTAATGGCTCACCGTAGCCATGCCACAAACAAGTTACTTATGTGTTTTATGCCTTAGGAATTCATCCTGATCATTTCCTCACTTTAGATAATTATTAGTACATTTTTCGGGCTAAAAACAGCATTATGCACCAAATTAACGTAGGTTTAAACCATCCTAACGTATGTTATTCTTTATTAGAAGTCCAGGACATGAATAACGTATGCTACCTTATGGTAACATATGTTATTTGGCATTAACGTATGTTATTGGCACCAATAATGTATGTTAATGCACTCCAGTAGACATTTTCGCACACACAAGTCATTATACTTGCATACAAACTTCATACCACTTCAAGGCATGTCAAAAAACTTCCCTGATTACCTACACAACTATTTCACACACACAAATCACCACAATTTCCCATTAAACACATGATTAATACACCTCGACAAGATCAAACCCACACTCATCTAATTCAACATACACATCTAATCATCATTTCCATAACTCATACATTTACACAACTTAACCTCATTATTATGTTCCTCCATTTATTTACTCATCCAAATGGCAACACCACTTGAACACATACATCAACCCACTTAATTCATCATTTTACTCATACCACAATAACACATACACAATTTCTTTCAAGAACATAAACACATATACAATCAAATTCTAACAAATTAATGCACGCATATACAAACTTATTTCCATTCATAAGCATATATCACATTTCTCATTATTCTCATTTGAATGCAAATATAATGTACCTCCACAAGTACTGATTCACCTCCATTCATATAAGCATTCACACTTACATCAAGACATAAACATACGAGATTATACACATTTCATTATTCCCATACAAGAGTACATGATGTTCATTTACAATTCATGGTCATATCCTAACCAAAACACACACATTCATTTCCATACAAACGATGTCAAGTATGCAAGGAATGCGAAATGAATGAGGATGAAATGCTAATGCATTTTCACACACAAATGATGTGCTCCGGAGCCTTAAACACAGTTAGAGAGAGACTTCACTCAATCTCTGCTACCTCAAACTTAGCCAGAGAGAGAATTCACTCGATCTCTTCTATCTTGGGCATAAGCCCCTCAAATTAAGAGAGAGTCCACTCTCTTTGCGCGCATATGGGCATAAACCCCTCTTTACACATAAGTCGAGCTCTCACCCGCTTTTTCCATCGAGCTCTCGCTCGGCATAAACACTAGGGACACATCCCTCTCAAATGTAACATCAAGAGTCAAGCTCTTGTGTTCTCAAATCTTGGGCAAAAACCCCCTTTTTAGTCACATAAGTCAAGCTCTCGCCTGCTTTTCCCTTTGAGCTCTCACTGGCATCGAGCTCTCGCTCGGCATCAAATAAGACTAGGAGACTTTCCCCTCTCAAAAATAACAACAAGAGACACTCTCTCTTGTGTTCTCAAATTTGGGAAAAAACCCCCCATTCTCTTTTCTTTTGGGCAATTACCCCTTTTTCTCATTTCAAGGCATGAACATACAAAACTGCTCATGCAAATGTTCTCAATGTTGTGAATGAATGCCAATCATGCATTCCAATTCCATACATAATTACATCAATAATGAATGGAAGTGATGCATTTTCAATCCGTACATAATTTCCAATCATACCATATACAGTTAATGGTTCTACACCATATATTTAATATTTTCATATTAACATGAATATGCACACATTTTCACATAGCCATCTCGTGGCATCAATCATCATGTATATCATTAATAACTCTTACAAGTTCATCACTATAACCAAAACCAAAACACTCATAATGTGCACATCCATAGTCACTCCTCCATCAAAGGGACATATAACACACAAACATCATTTAAGATTTCCATTCAACACAACACAAGGCATAGCAAGTACCATTCACTCATCCAATCCATCCTCTTAGATCATTTCACAAAACAAGTAAGTCATATTAGTTCATCTCTTTCTTAACACATATCAACACTTGCTAATCATCTCCTAAGCAACTTTCAAAGTTCCATACAAGTATACCATTCTTTCATGGACACCTTTCTAAGATCATAAAATCAAATAGGACATTTAAACCATACAATTAACCAAATCAAGGTAACATTGCAAGAGTAAGCGTAAAAGAGGCACTTACCTAAAAAATCCCCGAATCGATTCTTCCTCAAATTCGATTTGTGTTCCCGAATGTCAATACCTACACAAATCATAACACATTTTGTATCATATACATCATCCTATACATAATTTCCCATTTACTCTTCTTACTCACAATTCCCAAAATTCCCACAAAACCTAATCTTTTCAATCCTACTAATCTTTCAATTTTCTAGTTAAATACTTATGGATTCAGTGAATACGATAAAAACCTAACAAAACCCTACCAAATGTAACATATTTCACAGAGATTTCAAGCTGGGTTAAGGATTCTTACCTTTGTCCAACACCCTAGCCTAGAAGAAAATCAAATGGAGGATTGATTTGTTGTTTCCTTGCTGAAATCTTTGAGTTGGTAGGTGGTTTTAGTGTTTAGGGAGGCTTAAGAATGTGTTTAGAAAGTTGGGAGAGAGTTAGAGAGTGTTTGGGGTGTTTTTCCCCCAAATGTGGCTCTTCTTGGCTTTTTAATGACTTGTCTAGACTCATGTTAACGTACATTATTTGTACCATTAACGTACATTACTAAAAATTGGGTTCTGGGAAACAACAATGAATAATTTACGTTATTCATTGCTAAACATATGTTATTCCATCTTCAGTCACATTAGCGTATGTTAATCAGAGGATTAACGTACGTTAATGATGCCCTGTCAGTACTATTTCCCATTTTCGACCTTCTTTCGTCCCCCGGCATGTCTATATATATATATATATATATATATATATATATATATATATATACACACACACACACACCCTCTTCTCACTTAAATCAAACATCATTCCACTTATAATATACACTATTCTCACCTGAATTAAACATTTTTCCATCAACATTATTCCAAGTTAAAATGGACAAATTTTTAGGGCATTACATCCAGCCACACGTGTATAAGAATAAAAAAACTCACCTCAAATTTTATTTAACTCAAAAAGTTTAAACACTCTTATGCTTTGTAAATTTGTAATATAAGACACATTCTCATAATTTAAACACCATTAGAGATTTATGAGTCTAGAGATTAGACTAGTCCTTTCGACCAAATCTATTTGAGGTAAATTTTACAACAGGTGAAAACAATCCTACAACCTCTTTTTAACTTAATTGTACAAATCCAATTGTGATTATTAATGCTCTTATTAAACTTTTTGCATTGGAATTCATATCCAACATGATCCCAATATCATTTTAGTACATAACTAAAATTTGCTAAAAAACAATATCATTATGTTCTAATGACTTTGGTTAGATCAAGTAGTACTTAACTTTCTTTTTTATCCAACGGATGTCACAAACATTCTCATTGCTTAAATCTAGTAACATAGAAATGGGATGAGATAACTTTGACAATTCATTCTTGACAAATGAAGTTACTAAAAGAATCACAAACAATTCAACACTTGATTATTGCTTCAAGACTATTTTAATTATGTATTTCCAAAACTTAAAGACATGTCATCAAAACATTATCGTCACATTTGGAACATTACCATTGGGATTAAGAAACTACTATGTTGAAGTTTAAAAACTCTAAAATCCTCAAGTTCAAAACTAAAAAATTTCACACAAGTAAACAACACCTAACTCCCACTAGAACTAACATCCATTAAAGTCGAGATCAAGACCATTCACACTCAAGGAAGATGTGGTTACAATGCTGAACTATAATGATAAAATATTGCTAAACAATTTACACATCAATTCCTTTTCTTCCTTTAAAATTCTTCCACTCGAATGGACTGATCATGAAGGATAATAACCCTAAAATCTCATATAAAGATGGACACATCCATTTTATTCCAATTTAGAAATCTATTTGTGAAGAATTGATTACATATGTTTGTTACATACACTCGTTGATATAAGTCTACTCATATAATCCAATGAGAATATATGCCCTCATGACATAATTTAGTATCTTACTTAAAACACTCTACATATAATTTAAGTATTCTATGAATAAAATCCATGTTTTTATTGGAAAATATGTCTCATTAATGAATGTATCTATGTCATTCTCATGAATAAACCACAAAATTCCACTAGACTTATAAGCAACAATCGTGTGAGGGTATGTTTAAGATCATATGACATGAGCCAACATAAATCTTAACATGATTAAGAAGAAGGATTCTTTCTTATGTGCACATAATTCTTATTCTGCAATTGGAAATAAACACCACATGTTCAAATCCATATTTTCACTTGAGCTTAGACTTCAATCAAATTCACCCACGACATTAGCCAGTCCTAGCATCTTTGATAGAATCACATCTTGTCAAATAAGATCCAAGAAGCAACTAAATGCCCTCATTTAAGTGATATATCTTAAGAAAACATGACTATAACGATAATATTCACATCATAAAGTGATGAACACATTAGGCCTATGCCTACCCCTCAAACTCACCATCAACTAATGACGACAAAATGGATTACAATAAGAATTCAACTTAACTAATAGTCACACTACTAGTATTTTGTTATAGACTTTAATCACAATGAAGTAACTCAACTTGAAGAATTTCCTAATACTCTAACTATTAACTAATTGATCAAAATAATTTAGACTAACCTCGGCTAGAGTCACACACATTGAGATTACATTTTCACTAAGATAATGCTTAGAAAAAGTGATAAAATCTATCGTTAGCTTATTAGCAAAATTGTAATCCTTACTCAAACATAATATAAACAATAATGTAATCTTTGAAAGATCTATTAAAGAAGTTCTTCAATAATTTAAGGCATAAGTGTAATGCTAAAGAAGACTTTAACTTTTCAAGGCTCACTTGTATAAGTTAATTACTTCTTAACTCCCACTTTTCGTGTCACAATTGACATGGTTGAATTTCCTCACTTAGATAATTGAAACACAAAATGAAAACTACATAATTCTTCAACAAGTAGGATTAATTTTTAGATTTATCATCTTCGAAAGATGAAATACAAAAAACATATTTAATTATGATACACTTCTCATTTATGTGAGCTTACTAAAATGTATTCTTCAAAGAATGATACTTTGAGTAACCAAGATATTTTGTTGATAAAACACCTCGAGTTCATGTGTAAAAACACACTTTAGTCTACCAAATCTTTCAGTTCTTAAGAATTCCAATACTTAAGTTTATTCTTAGCTCTTGTCCTTAGTTTAAGAAATTTCTCAACTTTCTTTCTGAGAACTTTTTTGACAAACAATCTCATATATTCATCAAGTTTAGGTTGTTAATCTATGTGTCTCTTACTTGGATAAACTCTCTTAAGAAATATATAACATCTTTTGGCATATTTGTATACACTATTTACCGACTAACTAATGTTACTAATTCATAAATCATATAAGCTTCTAAGTTTTTATACATAACAGTTGTATTTAAGTATCAAATGTAGGAGTCATAGAACTCGATCCATTGATCCATTAAATTTGACACTAATATGATTCTTAGCAACCTCATTCATCATTTATCACCAAAGTATAATGATGTACACAATGGAATCTACTTATTCAACTTCACATAAATCCAAAATTATGTCGAGCATATTGTACATTACTTAAATTTTGTCTCTCACATCAAGGTATTAAAAGCTCAAAGCTTCTAATCATGCATTTGAAAACTATTTTCCAAACTATGTGGTTAATACTACTTGAGCCCAACGTGTGATTATGTTTACCTCAAAATTAATTGACTTTAGAAGTAATAGATAGTAAATAATTATTACACAAATGAATAATACTATAGAATTTATTGCTCTCAAAATAAAGAATTTTAGCATTATACTTAATTTACTTTTTGTTCATTAAATCTCAATCCAGTGTTTATTTCACATAAAATGAGTTTTGCACACAATATGGTAAAACCACAATTTTATTTGGGCTAATACATTCTCTAGACTAAAAATATAACTATTAATAGTAAATTCAATTTTAGTTTCACTTTCTAAGTTACTATAACTTAGCTAACATATGTTCATTACGTGATAAACTAAAATTATAAAAATTTTATATTTCTAGAAATGCGACATTTCTAATAAATGTACTAAACAATTTATACGTCCAAACAACATTTAATCTAATTAAACATTATTAATGAACATAGAATCAAAATTTTAATACTCAAAAAATGGTATTATTAACTTATTTGACATTAAGCCTCTCCAATACCCAATAAATGGTATTGTCAACTTATTACACAATAAGTTGTTATGTTCACAAAGGTATATATGCACACACAATGAACTATGCAATAGAATTTCAAAAAAAAATTAACACATAATCTTTGAAGAAAATTTTATATAACCTAATAACACTCAAATCGAGACCATAATTAATACTATATTAATTATTATAAGTAATCCTCATTACTTAAACCTTTCTTAATTACTGTAATTTTACCTTGATGAACATACTAAATATTCAAGCGTTCATAAAATTTTAGGTTAAGTCCAACAAACATACCCACTACTCTTTTATTTAAGAGCAGCATGGGTTGGGTTGGTTTGGTTTTCACCTAAGAACCACACCCGGCCCAAATTTTCGGCTATTTTGGTCTGAGTCTTTTGGTATTTTGGGCCTTTTCAACTCGTAACTTTTGGTTTGCAAGCTAGTTTGGGTCGGTTCTTGGGGTCTTTTGGTTCAAAAAAATAGGACAGATTTAATCAGGATTTAGATTTTTTAAAAATATTTTTATTTTTGTAAAATAAAATTTAGTTTCTTTTATATCTATATATTTCTTTTACATAAAATAATATTAATTTGAATATCTATTGGAATAGTTTTTTAACATTTATTACAAAAATTTTAAAACATGATATGTCACATTTGAAAATTTAATAATTTTAATATAAACAAAAATGTCAAAGTATCACCTGATTAAACAATTCTTTAATAACTATGAATTTTACTATAGTATCTCCTAGTTTAACACTTTTCTAATAATACTTAGTGAGAGCCGAACTTTAATAAAAATATTATATTGGTCAAAATACTATTAGTAAATAAGTTATTTAAAATATCATATAAAATAATTAAATAAATTTGAAAATCAATGTATGTACTAATGTTAATAGTTTCTTAATATGTGTATAGATAGGTAGATAGATAGATATGTATATATATATGCCTATATAAGTATACATATCTATGTACACATTTATGCTTATATAAGTGTACATATTTATGTATACTTATATATTAGTCAAAATACTATTCGTAAAAAAGTAATTGAAAATATCATATAAAATAATTAAATAAATTTGTACATAGATATGTATACTTATATAAGCATAAATGTATACATAGATATGTATGTATGCATGTATGTGTATATATATATATATATATAGTATTAGTTTGGTTCTTCGGTTCAACACAGTTCGATACGATTAGGTTCAGTTTTTGGTTTGTGTATTTCTTAAGAACCAGAACCGTACCAGGTGAAACTTTTGGTCGGTTCGGATTGGAAAGTCAAAGTGAACAGTTCCTTTCAGTTTTGGTTCTTTTTGGATTGGATATTCAATTCAGTTTGGAAATCTCCAAGAACCATGCTCAGCACTAATTTTAATCAAGGCCAACAAAATTATCATAAGTAATTCATATTACTTAAAAACTAATCAACCCATTAAAACAAATTTATTTGTTATCAACTAATCAAAATCCCAATTGTCTAATTAGGTGATTACATCTTAGTTTCACTAAATTAGTATTGGAACTAAATTGCATCCTGATTATTTTCATATTGATCACTAAGATCACACAATAGTCCATAAAATATAATTTATTGAATCCATCAAATTTCACAATAATACATTGTTTGTACATTTTTGATTTTTTCTAAACTAAATTTTTTGTAAAATATTTTCATATAGATATATATCCTATCATTTCCAACAACTTTTCCAAATCATACCTTTAATTAAAAAAATAAAACTTCTTTTCAAGATTAATTTCTAGATTTCATTGTTGATTTCGTGAAAATACATTATAATTTTAGCAATGTCATCACTAATCCAAAAGAAAAATATTATCTATAACAAATGTAGAATAAATCTACTATGTAAACAAATTACATAATAAATTTTTAATATGCATTACAACCACGATGTTATTTTATTAGAATATATATTGATAAATTAATATATTTATAATAATTAAAATACACAATTTCAATTACTCATTTTATAACACATAGAATTATGTGAAAAGTATAAAAAAATTATATAATAAATTTCTAATACTTATTACAAACATATTGTAATTGTATTAGAATTTTATTTGACAAATTGGTACACAAATAATAAATAACAAACTAAACTTTAATCAATTTTATGTAAAATAAATATTTCTAACATTCAACAATTTACTAAAAACATACAAAAAATTCTAGAACATTGTAAATATTAAATCTATAAAAAAAGCTATAAATTTTGGTCGCTGGAACCCGGTGTATGGGCGTGAACCAGTCGGTCTTGTCCACGCGCAACACATAGCAGGCTATTGTTGGCTGCTGTGTGGTTTGGGTCAATGAGTCAAATACACGAGTCTGGTCGGGTCAATGCAATTTGATTTAGGTCAAGCAAATTGTCGCTCGGTTTAAAACGACATTTTGTTTCCTCTACACATTGAGCACTCTGTCGTTTCGCATCAAGCGATGCACCGTTTTAAGAAAACAAAAAGTGCATCATTCATTTGGCTCGATAGAAGACTTTACATGCGATACCTAGTCGCAATAGTCAGAGATGGGGCGTGTATTGTACATGCACTGCCTTCCAACCTGTTTTCGGTGAAGCAAAAACTATATTCCAACTATTTTCGGCCTTTTGAGTTCAATGATGTGGTCAGATTTCCAAATTCCAAACTTTTATTTGCGGAACTATACAAGCATAAAGTTTTTGGTCTAATTTTGACGACAAGTATACACAATAAAATCATCAATTCTAAAACATCATTACCCTCAACAATTTAGTAACTAATTCTACAAATAAGAGCCTTTGGCTCTGATACCAATGAAATAAATGAATATATATAATACACATATATATATAAAGTAATTAATTAACACATAATTAATTCAATAAATAAAACGGTTTGAATTACTTACCTCGAACTCCTTTTAACATAGTGGAAGGACATTGTTACCACGTTGAGGGAACGCTCGTTTCCATGGGCGTAAGAGCGTCGAGATACAGGCAATATTTTGCACCTAATTTTACACCAAAAAATTTCAATCAACCTAATCTCAGAAAGAGGATTTTAGAATCAACATTTTAAAATCCTACAAAGGAAATATGCTTCTAATTTAATCCTTCTAATTTAATCCTTCTATTAAATATTTTGCACCTGGTTATTGTGTATAAGAGTTAGGTTTAACATGTGGTGGGAATTGTGTATATATAAAGGGATATGTACCATTTGATGAATAAGTACCTTTCTGCTCAAACTTGTATTTTAGTTGCTAGACTAAATATGCTTCTAATTTAATCCTTCTATTAAATAAATCGTAATTAAGCCACTTAACTTAATTATATTTATTCAAAAAATCCAAAATATCCTGGCAGAATGAATTATTCTTTTATATAGCAATGAACAACAAGAAAAAAAAATATGAGCTATTTTGAAAAAAAAATATCAGAAATTTAACTTTTAAAAAATTTGGTGGGAAATGACTTTCATGAAAGAAGGGACCTTTGAGTTTTATATTCCTCAGAGATCAGATCCTATAATCTAATCTAATATGAAGGTTTTCTCTATTTAATAGAAAATTATAATTTTTTTAAGAATGTTTGATGATACAAATTAAATATTTAATTGAAAATATTAAATATTTAATTACTTTATGTATGATTGATAATTAATTAGAAAACACTTAATTTTATAAATTAAATTTTTTTAATTTAAAATATTAAGTAATTAACTCTTATATTTTTCATTCAAAATTATATGTTGATAATAAAATATTTTTCATAATCAGATTTATCAAAATATTAAGAGATGCATTTTATGAATTTGTTTTATTGTATTTTTTTCATATACTTATTAATAATTATAAGTCATAACTCTAAAAAAACTAAATTATTAACTTTTTTATATTGAAATTTCAAAGACAAGAAAAGTCTACATACATACATGCTCTATTATTTTATTTGTTTTTAATTTGTACATTTATGAAATGAATATTCTAAATTCTTTTGTTTAATCCTCTCACAATTTTTTTTATTATTTTATAGTTTTGAGATTTTGTACAAATTTCAAATAATATTTCATTTATTTGTCAATTATATTTATCAAATAACTAACTAAATTAAACACTTAATTTTCAGTTACAAAGAAACATATTTTATTAACAAATTAAACATTCTTTGAAACATATTTTATTAACAAATTAAACATTCTTTGTGATATGAACTTAATTAATGTCACTCTTACTTAGGGAATACAACTCTCACCATCATAACTTAACATTGTTCACATTTTCTATCATCATTCAAAATTCACATTTATCAATTATAACACAATTTCATCATATTCATGGTGCCATTTACTTTTTTCTCCTCTTGGGTATTCACTCTCACAAGGGTCAAGCTATCAATAATTCGAAAATTGGCATTAATCATATACGCTTAACTACACAAGATACAATTAATACATATGTAAGTGTTGACATGCTCACTTATCTCGAGTTCTAAATGCTAGCGATGAGAATCGACCTCCATAAGAGTTTCTACTCTGGTTTTCCTCTTCCTAAGATACACGCATTACGTCACACACTATAAAAAATGTTTTTAGTAATGAAACTATCTTTATTAACAATAACAATTACATGTACTCTTAATCAATTTCTTTTCCCCTTTTTCTCAACCACCTCATATGATTTTAATTCCTAAAAACCCATTGTCAAAATCACATCTATATACATCTCAACATTTTATGTACAATCCTAACACTTACCCAACCCTTATTCATATTCGTTATAAATATTTTCATCAAGCACTTAAAATACCCAAATTTTTAACTTGAAACAACCATAATGGTTTCAAAAGGATCCTTATCTTGAGTTGGGTGTTCTGCTAGTGTAGAAACTCTTTTACATGCGATTAAGGGCGATTGATAGTAGGCTTTCAGTGAAGGACGGTTGGAACTCGTGGGTTTTTTATTTGGGTGTCAAATGAACCCTAAAGGGTGTTTTGGGGTCTACTTGTAGACTCAATGTTTTAATAAACAACACACCTTGCTAACTCGTTTGTGTCAAGGGTTTGCGTTCTGCGTTCTTAACCTACACGATCTGTAACACTACCCACGCTGTAATTATGCTAAAACTGTAGGCCTACACGACCACTATGCAAAATGTCACAGCCTGTGTAGCCATTCTTGGGATTTCATCATGACTGACACGACTCATGTAAATGGTCCCTGTCACTATGCTACAACACCTGCATCCAATTTTCATCTGTTTTCCTCTATTTTGACACAAACAAATCTAAACTACAATTACCCCAAAATTTAAATGAACATTAATACACAATAATATTGGGGGCATTACAATGTCTCCATGTTTTCACTGGATTCTCACCACTGCCTTTTATCTAGGGATAAAAGGGAGGGGGGAGGGGTATTGATGGCCGACACATAGTAAGGATACAACTACCACTGTTGCCTCCCATGTGCTTTTGTGTCTGTGTCCAAATGAGTTGATCCACTCTAGAACTCGACTAAAAAAGCTCACAAACAGACTAATTTAATGTTAGTAAATAAGATTGCATATTTAATTTTTATATTAATATGGTATTTATATTTGATATGAATTTTAGATAGACATATAGTTTATTTAAAAATAAATCAATATTGAAACAATATTGTATTTTAATAAAATATATAATAGACTATAATTAATTCTATTTTACTAATTAAAAATAATAATTTTTTAATACATAAAAACCATTACTCGTATTAAATTCATTTGCTCGTGAAAATTTAGCAAGCCCAATTTAACAACATTTTAATTTCGGTAAAAAAATCTTTTTAAAATTAAAATCATAAAATTTTAAACAAACTAAATGTATGTGTTATATGTTGTATTAGTATGTACGATCGTTTGCACTTATATAGTTGCAAATACAAGAAGATAAAGATAAACATATGTTTGAGTTTGAATACAAATTTAAATGCAGTGCTTATGATAAGGTTGTTGAAGAGATAATATCTTTATTACTCACCTTTAAGCTGATAGGAGGAAAACTGAGTGTCATTTTGGATCTGAGAAGAAGATAGCAAAGTCCAAATAATGACATTGTGATGCGATCAACAATTTGATCCTCTTTAGAAATATGCTAAACTTGGAGTTGCTTTGTGGTTAATACATCACGAACAAAGTGAAATTCAATTTGCAAATGTCTAGACTGAGAGTGAAAGATAGGATTGCATGTGATGTAGGTCACACCGACATTGTCACACCATAAAATAGGATATGTGTTGTTGAGGAAACTAATTTCAATCAATAAAGAGAGTAACCATTGTGTTTCGCTTGTAGTTGTTGCAAGGGCGTGATATTCAGCTTCAGTAGATGAGCGAGAGATAACTCGTTGTTTTTGTGAGCTCCATGATATCAAATTTGGACTAAGAAAAATTGTGTAGTCAGTAGTAGATTTCTAATCAGTAACTGAGTCTCCTTGATCAACATCACAATAAACATTAAGTGAATGAGAAGATGAGTGTTGAGTATGTTGCAAATCAGACATGCATTCTGTCATGTTATTAAACAAACCAACATAGAGGAATATAGCAATACACGTTTCAAAAATGATTTACATCCAGAAACAATCATACAAACATTAAGACATAAAAAATTCTACGAATGATTACTTTTTAAGCGTGCTTTCAATAATCATTTCGACAGAACATCGAATGGAACACAGTCATGCCAATAAGAAGAGGTTATCTACTGATGATCCTCCTCTATACTCTCACACACAATCGAAGATTGATGATCTGGGAGGAGTGCTAGCTTCTTCTTTCCCTTGGAAATCAATGGACACCTTCTTGCAGAATAAGGACTAGAAATTTTATTCTAATCTTTTTAGGTAGAGGCTCACTATTTTGTTTCAAAAACAAGAGAAACTCTTCTCTTTACTTTCACTCAAAGTTGATGGCACAATAGAGAGAGGGAGAAAGAGTGGATGAGTTTCTTAGAGAAAAGAGAGCTAGGGTTTTGCTCCTATTTATATTAGGTTAAAATTCTCTCACTCTTTCTCTAAGTAGACACATTTGACAAGGATCAAACTAAGATTTAATTTTTTAAATCAAGTCTCTTAGAATATCCTTTCAATATCTATTAGAATTTATTTTCTATTATCTTAATTAGACATCCTTCCTAATTAGAATACTCTAATTGAAAAGACTAATTAAAAAATAAAATTTCTCCTTTATTGACGTTGGTCGTGTACCCCATTTATGGGCCTCAATATGTCCATTTGATTATCCATATTTGCCCACACTATTTGTCTAATTAAATTAGTCCAAATATGTGCCCTAAGGAAAGACCAAAAATGCCCTTTTTAGCAAATTCTTCACATGCAATCTTATAGGTCCATTCAAACTTGACATTGGAAAATAATACTTCCTAACAGTCATGTATACACTCTGGCAAGTCATACTGACAATTCAAATCTAATGAAATGTTGTTAGCATTTAGATAATCTTATGCAATGTCACATAGTCTTTTACCTTAAAATGTCAAAATTAATATAAGGCATAGACTGGGTCATCCTTATAAAGTCAATTCATTTCTTGATATTTCATAAAAACTGACTCTTAGATAAATAATAAAAATCATTATTTCATTTGGGTGTTGCTGTACACTTCTTAGTTCACTGATCAAGTTATCAACGATAACTTCTCTCTTTTCAAGACTGGGTAATCTCCTCACTTCTCTCATGCTCTTTAACATGAATTAGTGCATAGTGAATATACACATACTTGTCACCTTATTATGGGTATAGTAATACATATAGAGTTTCATAGAGATTTTAGGTCTAAGAACTCTGATGTAAGACTTGCACAATGAGAACCACTAATGACTCATGACTATACAGTGATCTTATTTGTGGATCTAATCTAAATACCATGTTTTAGACATATATCTATGACTTCTAACTGACATCCAACCCCTTTAGATTCTGTAGGACCAAATCCACTAAGTTAGAAAGAGCATGTTAATATTAATTCACTTATTACTCCCATAGTAGTGACCGACTAGGGAAATTTAAAATGTAATCTCTTGCTTTAAAGTTCCACAGATATGTGCCTCACATATGTCAACTTAATCCTCGAGATTTATATTTAAAGAATTCCATCAATCTTAATGCACAGAGATAACAAAAATATAAAATGTGTTGCCTCAACTGTAGGTATAGTCTATAGACAATGTTTGGGGCTAGGCTTACACTAACAGAATATGTAATCCTAAGTTCGAGGTGCTAACCAAGTAAGAGGGAATTCATTTGAGAATTTTCCAATTTAATGGTTGTGGATTGTGTATAAATTGAGATACTTGGTTAATGGAAAAAGATAATCTAATCGTGTAATTCCAATGTACTACAGACTGCTCAACATTGTGCAAAAAACTAAATCATCAGGAGGTGTTCGATCATATGAGGTTGGATCAGTGTGACTAATATTAGTTGGCATTAGAACATGCTTGAAGTAGCACATATTTTCTCATTTTAGAAGAGCCAAAGTATACTTATGTAGTGTAAGAAAAAAATGTGAAGAAGTTTAAGTAGCTTCTATGCCCAAAAAATAATGCAATTTGCCAAGAGTTTTGATGGAAAATTTTGATATCAGATATGTGATAATTGATTGTATAAACTAAGAAGTAGAGCCAGTAAGAAAAATATAATCAACATAGACTATAAAGAACCATTGAACATCACTCTTATTATATCTAAATAGTGATGGACCTGTATGAGAGGCATTAAAGCTAAAATCTAGACAAGTCTGAAGTAAGCAATAAACCATTCTCGAGATGCCTATTTGAGTCCATAGAGAGACTTACGAAGAAGGAAATATGATTAGGTTTGGTTATATCAATAAATCTTAGAGACAGTGCTTTATAAATCAAGCCAGATAGTGTGCTATGTTGAAATGCATTAGATACATCAAGTTGTTGAACATACTACTGTCAAGATATAGAAATGGACAAGATAAGGCATAAAGTGGATCGATTAAGTACCAGATTAAATGTTTCCTTGTAGTCGAGACCAGGATTTTGATGAAACCCTTTTTAGCAACTATATGAGCTTTATAACAAGTAAGAGAGCCATCAGAATTATGTTTAATACAAAAAATCCATTTACAGCCAACAACATTAGGATCAAAATGTGGTGGAAGTAACGTCCAAGTACCATTGAAAATTAAAGCATTGTATTCTTCTTCCATAGCTTTTTAATTATCGACATGGCCTATGTTAGTGTAACACATCCTATAGGTATGACCCCATGTTAGACTAACACGAACACCATGTCGATAAACATTCATGTTCAAAAAATTTTACACATAAATCTAAGATTGTGGACTATTCCACGCCCCGTGTAAATGACCACGCGCTGGCCGTTGTACTTTACATGGCTTGTTTTGGACAAGCTGATCATGAAAATAATACTGCAGAGTTATTATATAGTTTGAAATATAACCTATGTTGAGTACTCAATCAATTCTAATTAGTATAACTTTTATAATAAGCAAATCCTCAATAATCTCAATAGACAACATTCCAACCACTAATAATATATAAACCATATATCAACCACAATTATTATATCAAATAATAAACTTAACACATCCTTTCATTTAATAATATCAATAAATCACACAACAGTATTCAAGGGTTTACATCATATACATTAAATGTATAAAGTGCATAATTGCAATGCATAAGAATAAAAATAGAGTTATAGGAGCTTTTAGTTGTCCAATCTGAAGGAGTAACTTCTAGCTTATCTTTTCTATCTTTCCTGAATCTGAAACTAAAATGCGTATTTTTATGAGCCGCTAAAATCAATGAGTAATCAACATACTTAATTTAACTAGTTTCATATATATTTCAATGATTACAATTAAACACTTGAACTTACGTTATCATATAACTTATACCTATAACATATGCACTCATTTATATTCACTTACACATTTGTATTCATATGCACATTTACATTCTTGCATTCATATGCACATTTGAACATGGGAGTTCATGTGCATTTATTTAAAAATCTTATTCACTTGTTTCCATTCGTATTCATATTCGTATGTTTTCATCAATATCTTTTTTCATTCATTTAAACCTATTACTTATGATTATATACATTATTTATCATATATATTACTTGTGCTTAATCATTATTTATATTCTTTTCATTTCTTGTTTGTAATTTATCCACACATCTTTGTTTTCATATCTTCTTATCTCCACATAAATATATGCTCATCTCCATTTTCATATTCGATCATCTTCATATAAATATCTGATCATCTCCATTTTCATATTTGCTCATCTCCATTTTCATATCCTCTCATTTCTATATAAATATCTGCATATCTCCATTTTAATATCCACTAATATTCATATAAATATCTGCTCATCTCCATTTTCATATTTACTTATCTCAATATAAATATCTGCTCATTTCCATTTTCATATCCGCTCATCCCCATGTAAATATCTGTTCATCTCTATTTTCACATCCGATCATCTCCATATAATAAATCAAGTGGCTATTTTCACTCATCTCCACTCAATCACCTTCAAATCATCATAATTCACATTTTTGCACATCTCCATTTATCTCCTCCCTTTATTATTCTTGTGATTCATTTGTTCATTTGTACATATGATGAAGTCATGTGTATTGATGCACTTGAATTTCATATTATTCATCTTGTGTTTCAGTTGATCATTTGGTTGTGTTTTCATTATAATCATTCATTTGCTTTGCATTCATCTCATTTGTCACATATGCAATATGCTTCTGTTTACAGTGCAAGTAAACTTATCTTTATTGGGATTATCATGTATGCATCATTCAATGTCAAATATTTCAATCACATATAACAAACATCACAAAAAACACTTCAAATATTAGCAAAGTGGCAATCAGATGCAGCCCTTGCATACCACATCAACAATGTCACACTCTAGCAATTTTAACAGTTTCATGTATATCAATAACAACCATATAATCAGAAACAATTATTGATGCATATTCTTTAATTAATTTTTTTAGGTGATTGCACATATAGAAATATAAAAAAGTGAGTCTCAGTTACTCACCCACGCAGCTGTAATATTCAAAGTTCCTCTAGTCCCTGATCCTGATACCATCATTTAAATAATCATCCTTATTATGATTCTCTCTCCTATTTCCTTTTTCTCATCATTTTTCCTTTCTATGCTTTTATTATGAAGATTCATCAAACTTGATTCATGGAGGTTCTTAGTCATTTTTTGAAGGAATTTTTTCTATTTTTGGATAAAAAATGAAGTTCAAAGACTCGATTTAAGTTTTTTTTTAAAATACCACCAGATACGTATGTTTCCAATATTTATGCATGTTATACCCTTGTTATCAACATGACCACTGTGTAGCGTGCCACACGTGGTGTATTAGACTTTTTGTCTTCAACATACCCATAGTGTAACACACCACACCTGATGTGTCAGACTTTCTATCTTCATCATACCTACCATATTAACTAACAAACCAGGCGTGTTTGTGGAGCTCAAATTTTAAACATATTTTTCCAATTCAAAATAATTAATAAAAGAAATGATATAAAGTCCAGTCTTTCAAATGACAGGAGAGAAAAACTATACACGCTTTATTTAAAACTCAGCCCAAACATTTACATACAAAATATAAAAACACAAGCAAAAGCAATATATGTTTGAAAACAGTCAAAAAAAGACGAGCATGTATATACAAATGTACACATGTACAAGTCAAAACATCAAAACTGATCTCTGGAGCCAGACCTCGATCGTATCAAATAAACACCTCTGATCACAGCAAAGATCTCGTCTAGAAAGCACGTACCTACGATCTGCACATCATTTAAACAATCAAATGGGTGAGTATACAAATATACTCAATAAGTGATAATCAGATTGTAACAAAATGAAGTGCAGGGAAATTTTGTAATAGCACAGGGTCGTGCTCATGAACAGGGGTCGTGCTCACGTACAATTTCCATTCGGGATGTTGTGCCTCTTTCAACACATGTCGCGTTCAATCTCACTATTTTTAGGAAACACAGCTCGTACCGTGTTGAGCACGTTGTCATGCTCACATTGTTTTCTAAATAATCCAGCAACACGAGGCGTGCTGGTCAAACTGGCCTACAACACGATGACGTGCTGTTAAACACGAGGGTGTGCTGAGCTTCAGAAATGCCTAATTGATTTTGCTTTAAGGTAAATTAGCACACAACAATCTATACCTTAGTTACTTTATTTCCATAGGCCATTTCCTTGCCATATTGACACGGAATCACATTCATTCTGGCACATAGCACATCAAACTTAAAGTATGGTTTCAACTCAAACCACATTACCATACTAAACTATCAACATAGGCATATAACCAAAACAAATCATCATTTTCACACAGAAAACATAACCACACAGGAACTCATGTAAATCAACACACAATAAATCCACCTAGTTTTGTAAGAGGGAGAAGTAGAGCAAGTTTTATAGCAAGAACAACCCAATTCTTATAAGATTTGAGGTGAAAATCATCCTAAGGTAAGCTCAAGCTCTAATTTTGTGTATATAGAGGAGTATAGCTTGCTAGAAATCTTATAATTTATCAATTTGAACGTATTGAAGTTCATGTAGATGAGTTTGATCATGAGAATCATAGTTAGAATGAAAAGAAAAGAAGTTGGTTAGTAAGTTTTTGTGGAAGTGAAATTGTGATATTAGGGTTGTGTTTACTGATTCTTAACATGATTTCAGTAAGCAAGTAAGTGAATGTTATGTATCGAGATATGAAAGAGTTGTACTAGTGAGAAGTAGCCACTTTCCCTTTCTCAGCTTTCTTCTTTATTTACTTGAGATGATCATCCTCAACATGACACGATGCAATCATCTATCTCATCTGAGGTCGAACTCTAATGTTTGCTAGCATTTGGTCCTAAAACAAATCCAACTGCACACGTAACTCTCTCAAAGAAAATAGTGACTCTGCTCTATATGTTACTGAATCATTATCCCATTTTTCTTTTCAGCTCAACGCATCGACGACCATAGTCATCTTTCCAGGATGATATTCAATCGTGCAGTCATAATCTTTGAGTAACTCAATCCACCGCCTCTGTCGAAAGTTCAGCCCTTGCTATGTCGTAATATACTTGAGACTTTTGTGATCATTGAAAATATGAAGTCTCACAGTATAAATAATGATGCCAAAATTTCAGAGCATGTATGATCACAACTAACTCCAAATCGTGTGTCGGGTAGTCTTCTTTATCTCTATAATACAGTAAAATATCGTCAATGAACACCACAACAAACTAATATAAATAAGGTTAGAATACCTTATTCATCAGTTCCATGAAGACTGCTGGCGCTTTCGTCAACCCAAATGGCATAACAATAAACTCGAAATGCCCGCATCAAGTCCTAAAAGTTGTCTTTGCAATTGAATCCTCCTCTACACTCAACTGCCAATATCTAGACCTCAAGTCAATTTTAGAGAACACTGAAGCTCCCTGCAGCTGATCTATCAAATCATCTATCCGTGGCAATGGATACTTTTTTTCACAGTCACCTTGTTCAGCTAATGATAATCAATGGACAACCGCATGCTATTGTCCTTCTTTTGTACAAATAACACAGGTGCACCCCTTTCTCTAATAGCTCCTTTAGCTGTCTTCTCAAATCCTGTAGCTCAATTACTGCCATCTAATATGTTGCGATAGATACTGGTGGTGTATCCTGTATGGTCTCTATCCTGAAGTTTGTCTCTCGCTGTGGAGTTAATCCTGGTAATTCATTAGGAAACACCTTAAGATAATCTCGTACAATATGTACATCCTACACCTCTAACTTAGGTTGATTCAAATCAATCACTGACATTAGATAGGCATCATAGCGTTTTCGAATCAACCTCACACCAACAACTGCCGAGATAAGGCAGGAAGGAATAACCTTCCTCTCGCCTACTAATAGTACTCATCTCTTGCCGTCAACCTTTATAACGACACTCTTTCGAATAACAGTTGACCATAGCTCAAATTTTGGATAACCAGACCATGCCCAGGATGATACTAAACTCGCTAATATGTAACTCACAATACCGCAAGATTTACTGTACTAACACTGTAGCTCCTACTGGCATCAACTCTGAAACTGTGTAACCCAGACGTTCTATACTACCTCCAATCTGGTCTGCAATGCTCTCACTCACAATAAAACATGTAGAACCTGAATCAATCAATGCTAAAGTAGTCTATGAAAAGATAGTAATAATACGAGTAATCACGTCTGGATCCTCTACAACCTCATCCCTGGTCATGGCATAAACTCTAGCCTGTGGTGCTGACCCTGATGGTATTGCTGACCTTGATGGTACTACTATGTCGCCAGATCCATCAGCTGTTCCTGAACCACCGGCTACACCCCTAGAGGATGGTCCTCCCCTAGAAATAGACCCTAAACTGCATCCACCTCTACCTCTGGCACTACCAGTAGCTGCTGTAGTACGGGTCTCACCCACACTACTCTTCCTCAAAACACTACCTTCTTGAGGCTCTCGTCTCTGTGGATAGTCCCGACTAAAATGTCCCGACTGGCAACATGGATAACATAGTGAATATGTATCCCCACCATCATAGGTACCTGTACCTCTGCTTGAAGATAGGGGCATAATGGAATAGCTCCTCCCACCTTTTGCTCCTCTCTCGGACTATCTACTCTCACCTCCACTTGTTCCACTAGGTGTTCTGGAATTTGTTTTCTTGTTCTTTTTGTCCTAGGAACTAGAACCTGAAATTTTCTATATTTTCCTTTCCTTCTTGCCTTCTTTTTTATCACCTTCAGCTTCCAGTTCCTCTGCCCTAAAAGTAGTCTCAATCTACAACTCATACGTGGGCAGTTCCATTACAATTTTGTTCATGATATTGTCCCTGAGACCTCGCTCAAATCTATCCCTCCTCTTCTGATCAATATCAATGTCCTCTGGAGCATAGTAAGATAAATGAGTGAACTCGGTCTCGTACCTTATAACAGTCCTATCCTGTTGTTTCAACTCCAGAAATTCTATCTTCTTTTTCATCAGATAGAACTGAGGAGTGTACTTATCAGTGAACTTCTTTAGGAAATCATCCGACATAATACTGGAGGATCTTTTTGACTATTTGAAACTGACTCCCACCAGTTCTAGGCCATTTTCTCAAGTATAGAAGTAGTGTACCTTAGTTTCTGCTTAGGATTGCACTATAAACGGTTAAGAATCCTCTCACTTTGTCTCAACCAGTCATTGGCCTCTGCCGAATTACTCATGCCCTCAAATACCTTTACCCATTATTTTTGAACTTCTGTAAAGTTCTTATCAATGTTCAGGTTCAACTGACTCCCTGAACCTTTCTCTTTCTGACCCTGTCTGTGCTCTCTCATCATTCTCTGCATCATCCCCTAAAATGGAGCACATGTAGGATCATATGAGGGAACACACATCGTAGGTGGTACTGACTACTCTGGAGGTATTGGGGCTGCTGGTGCCGACCCCTATCCTTTAACAGAATCTCCAAACTCGGCTGTGTGATCAGGTGATACATCTCTAGGCTCCATCTGTTACAAATCAATTTTAAAAATCAAATTTTCAAATCACAAATCAAGATTTTGTTATAAAAAAAATTGAAAATCTTTGCCACAGTTTACATAGAATTTAATCCCTTCTTTGATACCACTAAATGTGGAGCTCAAATTTTAAACAGATAATAAAAGAAATGATATAAATCAAATCTTTCAAACGGTGAGAGAGAAAGTCTATACACGCTTTATTTAAAACTCGGCCCAAACATTTACATACAAAATATAAAAACACAAGCAGAAACAAGTTTTATTTGAGAACAGTCAAAGAAAGACAAGCGTGTATACACAAATGTAGATATGTACATGTCAAAAAATCAAAACTGATCTCTGGAGCGAAACCTCGATTGTATAAAATACACGCCTCTAATCACAACAAAGATCGCATTTGGAAAGCAGCTACCTACGATCTGCACATTCTTTAAACAATCAAAAGGGGTGAGTACAAAAATATACTCAGTAAGTGGTAATCAAATTGTAATAAAATGAAGTGTAAGGAAATTTTGTAACAGCACAGGGTCGAGCTCATGAACACGGGGTTGTGCTCATGTACAATTTCCATCCAGCACGTCGTGCCTCTTTGAACACTTATTATGCTCAATCTCATTATTTCTAGGAAACACGGTTCGTACCGTGTTGAGCACGATGTCGTGCTCACATTGTTTTCTAGATAATCCATCAACACAGGGTGTGCTGGTCAAATTAGCATACAACACAATGAGGCGCTGATAAGCATGATGTGTGCTGAGCTTCAGAAATGCCTAATTGATTTTTGCTTTAATGTAAATTAGAACACAACAATCTATACCTTAGTTACTTTATTTCCATCGGCCATGTCCTTGCTATATTCACACAGAATCACATTCATTCTGGCACATAGCACATCAAACTCAAAGTATGGTATGCAAAAGCACACAGCTCAAACCACATTACTATACTAAACTATCAACATAGGCACACATCCAAAACATGTCATCATTTTCACACAGAAAACATAACCACACAGGAACTCATGTAAATCAGCACACAGCAATATCATGATCATACAGATTAATATCCACGCAGGATAAAACACAGGATCACGAATCACATAGGTTCTATATCACATAGATATTCATACTATAGCATTTTAATCATATGAATGCAAATATATGTAATGCCAATGCAAATTCACACAGGATGTCCTCGAGTTTTTGTCGACCGTAGCACACAGTAGTAGCAATCCTCTATCGCACACAGCAGAGGAAGCACACGGTCTGAGCATATAGCTCGTAAATACGAACAACACACAACACATCCAGGATAGCACACAGCACGTCCTTTATCCACACAGGAATCATAGCGACACATGCATCGTGTCACACAAATGATATGAAACACATGTGAATGTATAGATCACATTCATATAATCACACACAGTATTGCTCACACAAAGCATAATATTATAAACATACAAAATCATATCATATTTTCCATTGAATCATTTATAGCACACAACAAATGAACATAGAAAACATGTAGCCATCTCACACAAAGTAATATCATATTCTACGCAGGAAAAGCAATAATCACATAGATCATAAATCATATAACAAACAAGATACGTTCCTAAGATCATTTAGTTTCATCCATTTGCATTCTAGCCAATATGAATTAATCATACAAATGTAAATGTAAGCGTAAGAACACTTACTAACATAATCGTAAGCATAACCCACTTACGAGACCCCTTACCTCGATAATATACGAAATCAGATCCAAGTCAACTTCAATCCAAACGTCGTACAGATCCTCCTATGCGTATTGAAACACATAAGGATGTTAATTCACTTACTTTCTTACTGAATTCATGTCAAGAATCGGTAAACACAACCCTAATATCATAATTTCACTTCCAGAAAAACTTACTAACCAACCAACTTCTTTCTTTTCATTCTAACTATGATTCTCATGATTAGACTCATCTATATGAACTTCAACAAGCTTAAATTCATAAATTATAAGATTTCTAGCAGGCTAAACTCCTCTATATATATAAAAGTAGAGCTTGAGCTTACCTTAGGATGATTTTCACCTCAAATCTTGGAAGAATTGGGTTGTTCTTGTTATGATAATTTCTCCACTTCTCCCTCTTATGAAACTAGGGTTTCCAGCTGCTTATATTCCTTTGTTTGTGCTTTTTTTGAATATTTAAAGTATTTAGTATGTTATTTCTAATATTTCCAGTTAACACACCCCTGGACACAGGTCGTGCCGTTCTTTCTCAACACGAGTTTCTGTTCAGTTGTGCACAATCTCATTTTGTAATAATTTCAATGTGGATCGTGTTAATTTTCTAGACTCGAGCACGAGGTCGTGCCTGTCTGTACACATGAGCACAGGGCGTGCTCGTAACCGTGCCCACTGTAGATTTTTGTAGAATTTTCTGCACTTTCGTAAATCGATCCGAATTGCTTTTGTTTTAAGTTATTTTCCATATAACTTAATTTGTATAAAT
>CANYCX010179810.1:0-10150 GCA_948193385.1 Breynia disticha f. nivosa | reverse complement strand
TGGATGTTCAATAGTTTTGATTAAATCTTGATTTATGAACACGTTATGGGATTAAATGTGCATGTGGTGTGCGAGCAACAGGCTTTATCCTTTTCTTTGTTGTGTTAAGTTTTAACGATTGGTATGCGCAAAAATGAGGATTAAGTGATGATTAAAAAGAATGAAGTTAACATGTTTTATATGATTATAACATGCAATTAAGGGTGAATGTTAATTATTTATGGGAGTGTTAAGCATGATTAAATGGACATAATTGACAGTACCTGGTTGGAAATGATGATATGAAATGAGAATTATGTGTAAGTTGAGCGTCGAACTGCTTGAGGATATGTTATGTGATTTGTAAAATATGTTGAACTGGTGTATAATGTTGTATGCTGAAATTGTGCTGAGAATGTTGTATGCTGATCAATCAGTAGCCTAGAACAGGCTGGGAAATGGGCAAGGTAAGCCGTTCCCCCAAGCCATTTCACTTTTAGAGGAAAAACAAAAGGTTGAAACGGGCTGGCATATGGGTTAGTGAAACCGTTTGACAAGTCATTTCACTCTTCCAGGGGTAGTCAGGAGGGCAAAATGGGGTGGAAAACGAGGTGCACAAACTGTTTTCCAGACCATTTCCTTGTAGAGAAAGCTGTTAACTTTAGATTGGTAAGAGGGGGAAACCGAGATGAGGAATCATTATGAGAGTGAGGATTGAGAAAGATAAGAATGATTAATGCATGCATGATTGATCATCTAACTACTATAACGTGCTACACACCAGCACGTTCCTCGTGCCTATGCACTATAATTCTAGAATTTGCAAATCGGTCATCGTGTCATCTAGCACGGCTGTACTTGTCTGTGAAATTTGTGGATATTATGTTGAGATAAGGAAAATAAAAGCTAAAGTAAACTAATAAGGGGTTTTCTTATTTCATAATGTACCTAAGGTTGAAAAGGCAAGTACATATGCATTTACATGGGCACGCTTCGCCTTGTATAGCTGTTATTCGACAAATAATTTGATTTAAGTGTGGAATAGACATAAGTTAAAGATACAGAGATGAAGGTTTTGAAAACTAGTGATTATAATGGTGATTGTGTAGTGAATGAGTGGATTTGAGTTCCCTATAGTGATGGGAATGTGATATTGGGGATTAGAGAAGGAGATCAAAGAAAGGAAACTAGAGTGTGGATAGTGGATAAAATTTTGAGACGATAGTAAGTTATATGTGATGATTTTATTGTAGAATGTGCTCATTGAGGTTGCTATCACTTGTCTTTTCTCTTGAAGGTAGTGCCAGAGTTATAAATTGTGCGGGAAATTGGTTCTTTGACTTCCTGCTAATCTTTTTTGACCAAGGGTAGGGAATTTTTTTTGCATTTCTCGAAAATGTACTGCACTTTTGCACTAGTTTTGCAGGCGTACGTGAATCATTTTCTTGCTTACCTACCTTGGGCATGCATTACCTGATAGATGGGAGGTCGTGAGCATAGAGATATTGTTGATTACTTAATAAGAGACTTTCGAGCAAAAGGGAAATCGAAACATAAGACAATGTCTTAATTACTTGCGTGAGAGTAAATAATGGTGTTGAACCAGATGGATAAGTGTGAGCATGGAAGTGAGAGTAAATACATGGACTAGATGATTATTTTAATCAATGCATATGTATAGTAGAATGTTGATTGGAGAGGGAAAAAGAAGAAGTCACAAGAATGTGTAAATAGGATGTGGACATGATTGTGAGTGTTTGTATACTAATATGGTTATGTGGTATGTTTTGGTTCTTGTTGGTTATTTCAAGTTGAAAGATTTAAGTGAGAATGTTTGACTTTAAGTAGGGAGAGTGATTGAGAACCTAACTCATTCAAATTTTGAGGAAAAGTTTCTTAAGGGGAGAGCTATAACGCCCCAAAAAATATAACAGAAAATTAGCAAAAATATCACGTAAATCTGACAGAAAAATGTTGGCAAATTGGTCTGGAATGGCCAAGGTAACGACCATGGAAACCGTTCCTATGGCCGTTCTACACCAAATGGCAGACTTAAATCCATTTTTATGTATAAGGGGAACAACACCCAAACGGTTTGGGTAGGTCGTTCTATAAGCCGTTCTGTCTGATGGGATTTTAAAAATAGATGCATTTTGGACGAAAAAGAGAGAGAAAAACATATCCTTCAAACCCAGCCGACTCTTTTTCGTCGCCAAACCCTAGAAACACCTTTCAACCTTTTCCAAACTCAAAAAACTTGATTTTTACACATAGAAACTCGTAGATTCATAAAGGGACATTACCTAGACGAACTCTAAGGTTATTGAGCGGATTTCAGGAAGGTAAGCTCGTCTTTCATCCGAAATTTTTGTTTAAAATTGAGTGTTTTGTGGGTTTGATGAGTGTTTTTAATGGTTTGTGAATGTAGTTTAGTTTTATAAGAATGGTGGGGGTTTTATGATGCTAGGGTTTATGTAATTTAGGATTTATGGGAAATAGGAATGTGAGTATGGAATTGAGTTCGAATATGAGTGTAATAAGCAAAATATGGATTGATTTGTGTAGGAGGTAGGATTCGGGACCCCAGCCAGAGTTGAGTAGAGAGCCGACTTCGCAAATCTCAAGGTAAGTGCACTTTTGACGCTTACCATTGTAGGGTTTGCCTTTGTATGGTCAATTATATTGATTTATGCCTTATTTGTGAAATGGTAACGAAAATGAGTCGAATAAAGAACTTGATTTACTTGAATGTTTTTATGTGGATTAATTGAACATTGAATGAGCTTGTGTTCTATTATGTTTGAATGCAATTGATGATGGTTAGGTGTTAGGAAAATGTCCTAATAATGAAAATGAACGCTTGGTGGTGTGTTGTGAAGAGTTAAAATACGAATGCTAATTGGCATTGATTGTATTGAATAGTTTGAGGAGACTTTGTTTGCAACATTGTTGCAATGTGTGGTAGAATGAAAGAATGATTTCATTCGTTAAAATGTAATGAGTTTTGGTAATGTTTAATTTGAGTTGATTAAGGACTAATGGCCGCGAAAGTGTGATTTCGCATAAAATGTGCAAATGTGTAATTATGTTGTGATTATGTATGATTCCTTGTATGGAAATGTGGCCTTAGGGCATGTTATGGCATGGTGTGAAATCTCGTGAAATGTATGTGTATATCTTTGAGAACATCACATTCATTGTGGATGTGTATGATGTACGATTTGTGCTTGCGGTATGGTTGTGAGATTATGAAGCATTTCATGGATTTCATGTATGATAAATGTAATTGTTTTGGCATTGGATGAGCACGTTGTATGTTCATGCTTGAGACAATAAAGAGAAGACGAGATGTTCTTCTAGATGATAAAATAGGGGATTAGCCCAATTATGAACAAAAGAGCATGTGTCTTGTTGTTAATTTAAAGAGGGATTTATCCCTAATGAGATTTGATGCCGAGCGAGAGCTTGATTTATGAATAGGAAGGCAAGAGGTTCTTCCTAGAAGACGAGTGTTCTTTCGAATGGATAAAAAAAGGATTAACCCAAATGAAATGGAATAAGAGAGATATCTCTCGTGTGTAAAGAGAGAGCAAAGGCTCTCTAGTTTGTGGTTTGTTGTAAGACCCCAGGGCATATTGTGTGCATTAGCATACCATTTGCATTCACTTATGCATACATAATGATGATTTCATGGGAATGAAGGTGTGCAGATTTTGATATGAGTATGGTGTGTGATTGATTGATATGTGTTATTATGCGAGTTATATGAAATGAGTAAAATTTTATATGGTTGTAATTTGTTGTACTGCGGTCTGTTGATCAATGTTATGAGGTAATTGATGATGAGAATGAGGAATGTGACTGTTGGTCATCTATGATACGAATCACGTATGTGTGTGTGTGGGGAATTACTTACGTGTGAGTATAGAATTAGGATGAATGTATGAGTTATGTGTTGTTGTGTGGGATGTGGTGAATTATATGGTAATGTGGAAGAATTATGGATGTGGGTTGGTATGAAAATGATTTAGTGTGTGTGCATGAATTGGAAATGTAATGTTATATGATAATTGTTGTGTGGAACTTGTAATTGGTATGTTTGATGCTGGTTAAGGAGTTCAAAGTGAGGATTATGTAGAGATTTAAGGTTGTGGATGTTTGAGGTTTGCTTATGAAGTGTTAATTATGTATTGAGTTTGTTTTGTGGAAATTCCTAAGTGTTAAGTTGTTGTTTTTTCTGGTCACAGCAGGTTAGAATGGGTTGGGGAATGACCTATGCAAACTGTTCTCCTAGCGGTTCTATTGATGAGGCAAAACAAAGAGGGAGAACAGCCTGTGCTAGCCATTCCTAAGACTGTTCTATAGTACCGACAGACTAAAATCGTAATCGTTTAAGGGGCAAATGAGTTCAAAAATTTTCCTAGTAGGTAGTGATCTAGTAATAACTATGATTGATGGCCTCACTTAAGAAATAATGTGAAGTTGTAAATGAACGTGGTATGAGAGTTTTGAAATATGTATAGACACGGTACAAATGGCTAATGAAATATAACAGATATGCGTAGATATAACGATGCCCTGTTTGGTTGTGGTTTGGAAGTAAGGAAACTGTATATGACATGGCAACGGCGAGCCATTGGGGAATTAAGGCATGAACACAGTATTGTGTTCCACGAGCACGCCGTGTTGGCCGAAGGTTCCCCTGTACTTCATCTTAACAACACTAGGGTTAATGCTTACTGAGTATTTTATATACTCACCTTTGTATGCTGTTGAATGTTGTGCAAAGTTACAGGTATTAGTGATGAGACAACGTGTTCAGCAAGGCTAAACGGTGCGATACTGAAGAAGGTCAAGCTCCTAGTTTTTGGGTTTTATGTATGTTGTATATCTATAATCTTAGAATAGATGAGATTTACAAACTTGGCATGTAAAATGTTTTCCATTGCTTCTGCGTTTTGAATCTGATTTTGTGTATGGCAAACATTGGCCCTTGTTAAAGGATTTGGAAACTGTACTTCTACTTTCTTTTCTCTCTCACACTTATTTGTTTTAAAAAAAACGGTTGCCAAAATCGGTATTTAATCAAAAACTAGATTTGTAAAATTGGGGCTCACATTTAGTCGTATTAAAGTAGGGATTAGATTCCCTGTGGACTGTGGCAAAAAAATGTTTTCATTGCATCATTGTGTGGGAAACTAAGGTTTTGAAAATGATGATTCCTATATGATGAAGCAAGTCGAAAATGTATCGCACGAAGGCGCCGAGTCCCGAGAGTCTGTGTAGGGGCAGGATCCATCTCAGAGCATATTGAGCAGCAGACACACGCTGCTAATCCACCTTTCAACCCTACCTATGCTCAATTCTACTCAATAATGCAAAGAATGATGAGAGAACAAGAGGTCCAATAGGAATTAATATTGATAAAAACTTTAGAGAGGTGCGTAGACAAGGCGCAATGTCCTTTGAAGGTACCATAGATCCCGCAATGGCAGAAGATTAGTTTAAACACACCGAATGGATCCTTAACCGTATGCAGTGCACTCTAGAGAAAAAGTTGAGGTACACCACCTCACTTTTGGAGAGAGATGCATGGAATTGGTGGGAAATAGTTCCTAGAAGCCCGAACGACCCACCTACTCTTACTTAGGAGGATTTTAAGAGAGAGTTTGGTAATAAGTACACCCTTCCCTTGTATCAAAATCGAAAGAAGGTTGAGTTCATGGAGCTTAAACAAAGGAGAATGATTGTGGTGGAGTATGAGGTGCAATTTACGAGGCTTTGACATTACGCGCCAGAAGAGGTAGCTACTGACCAACAGAGGAAAGACCGCTTTGAGCGAGGGTTACAGTTTGACATTCGCACCCAGATAGAAGGAAAGCAACCTACCTACCAGACTCTGTTGGAGACCACTATTAGGGTGGAAGAATTGGCGGCCGACCAGGGCAGCTTGAGGGGAAGAAACAAAAGAAGTCAAGAGGGTCTAGCTCTATAGGAGGGGGCAAGAAGATCGATTCTAAACCCTTCGAAGTGTATACCAGAGGCAGTAGACATGTGAGAGGTGACTCAAGAGGAAGAGGAAAACAAGTTTTTGGGTACTCCACTGCTAGGCACCAGAGCGCTGGTACACATTTGGGTGGGGATACTTACCGGTATGCTATTATTGTAACAAGCCAGGTCACGTTGCTCGGCATTGTTACGAAAAAAGGATAGATGAGAGAATGGGAATACCTGGACAAACTATGGGTACTATCGCTAGAGATGAGAGAGCTCCTCAAGTAGCAGCTTTGCCCCAGACACAGGGGGATGTTATGATATAGGATGAGCCTGCTGTCAATCCTAATGGCACTTTTGGTAAGATTACTATACTCATTCATATTATGGTGATACAATGTGTGTGTATGATTTATGTTATGATTTATGATTGAGAGAGAAATCTTTCATTAGTATAAGCGAGATTAATTTGAGTTGGAAACGAGGGTGAGATAACTACCTTATAATCATAAGAGACCACAATAATTTAGAGTGAAATTGTGAGCGGCAAATGAATTGCCTAAATGGAACTTGAGAACTTAAGAGAAAACCTAAATGGCTAGTGAGCGTATGAGTGTTTTCCTAGTAATTGGGAAAGTTATCTAGAGTGCTCGTGGAATGAGTTCCATGCCAAAAATTTCAATGAATGAACTTGACGGTCTAAGTGACCGACTAAGCATTGAGTGAGTGAAAGGTAAAATTGAGTTGACGACTTAGGGAGTGTAATTAGCCCCATTGTGGAAAAGAACAATAGTGTATACGAGAGAAGTAACCAAAGATAGAAAAATTTAAGGTATTACTGTGGATGAAATTGGAAGACTATAGTAAAGTATGTTTGAGGATTCGATTATGGAGTATGGCTATTGAGTTTGCTATCGCTCATTCTTTCTCTTGAAGGTAGTGCTAGGGTTGTACTTTGTATGAGGAAATGAGTTCTTTGGCTCCTGCATAACATTTTTGACTAAGGGTAGGACATTTCTTGGATTTATTGAAAAAGTTCTGCATTGTTGCATTCCTTTCTTATGCAACCACAAATGTTATGCAGACACAGGTGAATATACAAAGTATACTTTGTAAGTGATCCCTTAGTGTTATTAAAGCTGGGGTGCAGGGGAGTCCTCGGCCTCCACGAGCTATCCTCCCTAATGGCTCACCATAGCAATGTCACAACAATCATTCTAAGGTGTTTTATATGTTGAGGAAACATCCCAACCCATTATCTCACTTTAGATAATCATTAGTTCATTATTCAGGCCAAAACTATGTTTTCTTGACCCTATTAACGTATGCTTTCAATAGCACTAACATACGTTATTCATCAGCTCATCTTTACAATCCTAGCAGAAGATTAACATAAGTTTTACAATAGTTAGCGTACGTTATTTGTCATTAACGTACGTTATTTGTTCATATAATGTACGTTCACGATATAGTTCATTCTGAGACTTAGACATTTCATGTCACTTTAAGGCTTATCAAACCAATCCTATTAGCCAACTAAACTACCATTTTATACCTCTTTAAAACACACACCACATTATTGAATCAACAACTTAACCCTAACACAATCAAATACATAATCAATGTGCATCTACCTTTTCTTCTCTATTATCATTCTCAATCTCTCACAAGAAATCTCTCAATCCAAATCACAAATCATACCACTATTGCATATCAATCGACAACACATTCTCATTCTAATCATAACACACTAACATATAACCCATATATCGCATACCGTGGACAAATCCTCGACATACCGTAAATAAATTAAGTCATAAGAGTTTCCACATCCAACCACCATAACACATCTCATTTTATCATCAAACTGTCACCTATAACACCAATCCAAATAGATCATACAATTCATACAAATTTACATATAACCATGTAAGATCATATCCAATCGTGTAATTCATTCAATAACATTCATATCTTGCTCAAAGTACAACACATTCATAACCTCATACAAGAATCCATATCATTCGATCATAAGTCATGCTCATCATCATCATCATCAACACAAACTCATTTTCATGAATTCAATAACATATATGCATAATGAATATTAATGTAATGCTAATGCATTCTCCACACATATGTACCCAGGGGTCTGAAAACATTGGGTCTAGCTCAGCATCAAATCATCGAGCTCTCACTCGACATCAAATCATTGGGACTGGCCCGATATCAAGCTTTCGCTATGCATCAAATCACAATTGGGCTAATCTCCCATTTTTCTCACAATCGGGCTAATCCCCCATTTTATCACAATCCATCGGGCCTCGCCCGGCATCGAGCTCTCGCTCAGCATAAACATAACACTAAGAGTCAAGCTCTTGTGTTCTAAAATATTTTGGGCTAATCCCCCATTTTAACGTATGTGAGCTTTAAGCTTTCGTATCACAATGCATGAACATACATCTTAAATTCTCTCAAAAACATGTGCACATGAATGTTCCATAAATCAATTCATATTACTCATAAGCCAACAAATTCATACGGCAAACTCGTGGCATAATCAACATACAACATTTTGCAACTCAAAAGAGTGCATCATATATCTCAATAGGAACATTCGCAACACGCACATGAATGCTCAACACAATTCATTAAATCATTCATAAATGCCAACTTGTGGCCAAAACATTCATAACATATCATATCATAAACCAAACTTTCATAGTTCATATCAACATTGTATTCACCATACATGGTCACACATATCATACATAATTCACCACAAGCTTCATGCTTGTGATCATCTAACACATTAGCAATAATACACGCTCATATGCACCATTTACAACATACACATGTACATTCGAGCCACATTGTAACATCCCGAAATTTAAATGATGGAATTGTTGAATAACAATAGAGAATGCATATTTAAAATGATGAGTTATATGTTTAGGGTCTGATCCAGATGAACACAAATGAACACATTTGAACATGACCATAATCAGAAATGAACACCTATGACATATATGAACATGGTAGTAAAGTACACGTTGTGGAGGCCAAAGTATGCGCAGTCGGCACTACCACGCGTACTTTGATGCCTACTACATGTAGTCTACTAATTCTGGAAAAAAAATATAATTCCTCGATCAAGAATGCCAAAAGAACATTCAAGAAACCTTACATCAACTCCAAAGCAAGAAGAGTGAGAGAGAGCTGAGAGAAGTGAGATTTTAAGCAGAAAAGGTGATTTTAGCTTCATTTGTGCCATCAATCATCCTAAGTGATCAGGTAAAGGTTGTTATAGTTGATTTAAGGTTTATGCTTGGATGTTTGTTGATTTGTATGAATATTGCCTCCTGGAAATGATATTAATTATGCGAAAGAACCTGCAATTAATAGCTTTTTTTTTATTAGAAAGGTTTTGGAAGAAAGGTTGATCAAAAGAGTGGAAAACCAAGGATTTATTTAGGGTTTACAAGGAGTTGAAAAAATTATATTGGTTTTGATGAATTAGAATGTTTCAACTGAAATTGTTGATGGAAATTATTGTGGTTAGATGTTATAAGTTTGAATGATTCTTTGTGAATCAATTTAAAGGTGAAAATCATTGTAGGAAGAATTGGTATGTAAAAAGGTTAATAAAGGAAGTTGACATATGGATGATTTAAAGCTTACAAATGATATTTTGATGATTCTAAAGCTAGAATCAATGTATGAATGGCTAGTTAATGTATCGTATATGGTTATTTTTTTGTAAGAGGATTTGTAAGACTGATGGGTGGATTTTGATTCGGGGTTTAGCTTATTGCTTTTGCTTACTTTCGAGGTAAGTATTCTATGCTTACTAAATTGGATTGAAAGATTAATTCTTGAACGAGAATGAGGTATTATTAAGTAGAATGGATATGTCAGTATAGTTAGCCTATGATGCTATGTTGAGATTGCTAGATGAATAGAAGAATCAAGTTAAAAATGAGATGTGATTTTTTTATATGTCTTGTTTGACATATGTTGATATATATATATATGCCTTGACTGATATATAGTTGACATTCAATTAAGTAATGGTAAGCTTGTATTGCTTACATTGTTAAATGTTAATATGGAGATGATATTGGTACTTTGATGATAGTTATGCCTGTATGGTATGTTCTGGCAATATATGTAACTT
>CANYCX010179806.1:0-12181 GCA_948193385.1 Breynia disticha f. nivosa | reverse complement strand
ATGCATTGGAACACTAAAAAATAAATGCTTTGAAAACTGTTTTTAATAAGGCAAAATAATCTTTTATTATTTATTAAAATCATTTCTTAATTTTTTATGTCTATTATTCCCTCTATCATATTTTATGTGATACAAAAGTATGATTTTAATGTTCCAAAATAAATGACATTCTCAAATATTTTACACTATTTTACCTAAAATAACATTCACTTATTTCTCTTTTAACCAATTATAAAGAAGGAATAAATATTTTTCTCTTAAGTCTAACAATGAATATGGGTAAAATAGTAAAACACAACAATAATTAATGCAAAAGAAAAAATTGATTTCAAACAAAAAATCTCACATATGGATTATTAAAGTAACACTTATTCAAAAACAGAGAGAATACTAGCTGTTGTACCCGTGCAATGCGACGGGATTTCATATATTATAATTGTATTAATTTTGTTAATCTCAATATAATATAGTTTTTTTCATAATTTTGGACCCGAGCGATACTTCAACCTATTTATTAAGATCTAATGCCTTTATCTAAATTTTATAAGCAAATAAATATTTTTAAAATTTAATATCTAAATTCATAAAAAATAAATCATAACAATAAAATGAAAAAATATGTATTAATTTATTAATCTAAATATAATATATTTTTCTCAAAAATTATTTTAGATCTGAACGATATTTTAGTCTATTTATTAAGAATTAGCGCTTTAATTTAAATTTTGTAATTTAATATCTAAAGTCATAAAAAAATAAATCATAACAATAAAATAAAAAAATATTTTTAAAAATAAAATTTCAAATAAACATCAACTAAATTTAATATTTACATTATAAGATAATTATATGGGACTCGAGTGATATTCTAAATTGTTTACGAATTAAATTAGTTGTTGAAAAATTAATTCAAAATAATATAACTAAAATAATTATTTTAAATAATGAACAACTAAAAAAATAATAACATTATTAATAAAATTTAAATTTTATTATAAAACATCAGAAGTATATATATATTTAAAATTTAATAATTGCTACATAAAAATATATATTATCATTATCTAAGGATTATCTTTTGAAATTATAATTTATTCAAACACTTATCATTAAATTATTAAATATGTACTTTATAATTAGATGACACATATGCTTCAATCACAATATCAAATGTCAACTTTTTAAAGTCTCCTTTAGCTTTAGTATAATAGATAATTTTATTTTAAAACAAATTTTTTTATTTGTAATGATTATAACTGTTTTTTTATTTTATCTTCTATTGAATATTATTGATTAATTATAAGAATTAACATAATAGATAATACTAAATAAATAAAAGGTATTTTAGATACAATAATACAGAAAGAAAGATAATTTCATTTGTTTTAAAATATTAAAGTAATATTTTATGTCAAATAAAATGAGACAAATAAAGTATACATTATTTTCCCTATCACAGTGAATTTATTTTAACATAAACAATTTTAGGCCTTTAATTTCTAAAACTATTTGAATAACTTAAGTAGCACATGATGGTAAGTGAATCTCCAGATTAAACATATTGTGATGCAAAATTAACACTAATTAAAATTGAAGGATTTATTTGTAAATTTAATTAGATTTTTCCCAATTTTTTTTTGGTCAGGATTGATAATTTAAAAATATAATTATAAATAAAATTCACTTCCTTATTAACCTGAAAAAAATTATGCACACCATATCTCTCTCAAATAAATATTAATCTTTTTTCTTATTTTATTTCAAAATCTTGTTTCTTATTAAAATTCAATTTCCTTTTTCTAATATTAGAGATTTAATATCTCTAAATGATAATTATCGTATGAATTAGATATATTTAGAACAGTTAATTTCCTATAGAACAAACAAAATCTAATTTGAAATTGGAGCAATTTAATGGGTTGGTTATTTACTAAAATTGGATTGATCAAATTGATTTAAAAATATATGTTATGTGATTGGCCTAAAATTTTATACGTAATCAAATATTTAATTTCTTCGTAAAAAATGATACTAATGCATGATAAAAGATTTTGCATATGCAAATCCTATCGATTTATTGCAACATCTATCCAAATCTTTTCAACATAGAAAATGTATCTTAGAATCTGAATTACCATATAAATTAACGATAACAACAGTAGAAGTGAAAAAGTCGAATTGGAACTAAAATTGAAATTGATGTTAGAATTGACGAATTCATGACTTGTTTTCAGTTCTTAGTAACTATAAACAAACGGTTCGATTTATTTTTATTGGAAAAGACTAGCCTTAATAAGTGAGCAGGGATCGACTTGAGCCAACTCGAACCGTCTGTTTGAGAAACAAAACTAGAGTTGAATCGGCTCCGATTCATGTTTTTCGAATTGTGAACTGTGTCCAATTCTTGTTCATGATTTTTCCAAACCGTGAACCATCAATTCCACACAGGAACCAATGGTTGGAACCATTTTTACACATATAGACAATAGTCTAATTGATTAAGAATATGGATAAATCATAAATCTCACATTGATTAGGTTGTGTTAGTTTCTTCAATATATAATCAAATGACAATCTTACTCCCATAAGATATCTTTTGAAAGTGAGTTAAGCTCCATTTAAGATAGTATCAGAGTTACACTTAATCCAATAGTTTGCGGCAGTGTCCGACCTTAAGTTGTCAAAAACCTATTTGATTGTTATGTTCAGCCCAGTTTAGACTAAGAGGTGTGTGTCATGAATTTTACTAAGTTATGTTGACTTCTTCAGTATATAATCAAGTGACAAAATTCCTCACATAAAGTGCATATTAGGAGTGAGTTAACTCCAATTTAATAATAGCAATTCAGATTAGACGAGTCATAACCGTGTTATGTTTTTTCTTAAATATCACTATTTATGATATAAATATTATAAAAATTAAATTTATATCATTCGTATAATGCTATAATCGTATGCTCAGTAATCGTATCGTCACTCACAAATTACCAATCCTAATTGAAAATGTGAAATGAGTAAGTAGTGGAATTAATAAAGTTGTGGAGTCACAAATAGGACCATTACAAAGCAACAAAGGATAAGGCAGAGAGAGTGAGTAGGAATCAATATTAATGCCATTCACTTAATACAATACAATTAGAGTGTGACTAATGAAAATGAAGGCAATGGGAATTGAAAATAATGAAAGATCTAATTAACACTTAGCTTCTAGTAATGTCAACTCAAACTTATCTTTCCTTCCAACCATTAAAAAAATAACATAAGAGAAAAATTTCACATCAAGGTCATTATGAGTAACGACGGAAATAAAAGAGACGAGCGAGACAACTTCTCTTATCATTTTTTACGATCTAATAGTCTTGTCTTTTTATCTCTTTTTAGTATCGTCTTTTTTGTTGTGTTATTTCTTATACTCTCTCCGTTTCTTTTAAAATGTAGTTGTAACTTCAAAATTTTGTTACAAAATAAGCTTAGTTTTATATTTTTATCTTTTTTTTTTTTCAAAATGTTGTTACTTAAGGTTTCAGTTAAGGCTAATCATTAATTATATTCTCGTTACTCTCAAAATCAAATAAGGCAATATAGTATTTTTATGGCTATTAAAGACATTTCTTAACTGGTGTGCATATATACTTTAAAAGAAACGGAGAGAATGAAGTGCTTTCATCTATGACGAAAACAAAAGGGACGAGAGAGCAAAGTGTTTTCATCTACGGTAGAAACAAAAAGGACGTACTAGAGAGCAAAGTATTTCATCTAGATAGAAACAAAGAAGACAAGGGGCGGTCGCCTTCCTTTGTCATGCATACTCTTATTCCGCTCATTTTACTGTATATTTTTATAACAACCTTTTGTTATTTTTTTCTATATTATTATTTTTTCCGCTTTTAATAAACTTTATTCTTCTATCAATGTTTTCACACATGAGCTCTTGTTTTTCAACTTTTTTTTTCTGTTTTCCCACCACTATTATTGGTTTTTCCTGATTTCAATATCATTGGTTTCTTAAAATAAATAAGAGAACAAAACGTGTCTTGGTTCAGTGGTGCATGAGGCTGAATTTGGTAGAACGAATTGTGGTTCAATCCCTCGCAACGCCGTTTGAGAGCGGAATAAAATCTAATCACGCTGGATCCTCCCCGAACCGGATTAGTCTCGGCCTAGTGAGTCGAGGATACCGGGACACAGACAAAAAAAAATAAGAGAAGAGAGAAGGAGACGTGATGGTGATTTGGGCAGCCTTGTTCTGTAAAACAAAACGTGGGACTGGACCAACGTCAATTATTAATTAATAATTCTACAAATACACACATCACCTCTTAAATCGTAAATAAAACGACACGATTATAATACGATTAATACAAACTAAATATCGTAATTATAATTCTTCTCATGATTCTCATTTATTTTAAATAGCAGTACGTAAATTTAAAAGCAATAGTTTGACGATAAATTTATCATTTATGAGCTTAATTAGGCTAATGGTATTAACAAGAAACAACCAAAAATGGTATTTACTAATGACAGAAAAAAAAAGTCAAACAAATAATAATGATTTTGTTTTATAAAATATACCAAATTTATTTCTAAAACAGTCTTTATTTATTTCACATTTAAACAATATAAAATCTTTTGAATTACCTAAAACCAAGGAATTGTATATGGAATGTAATATTGAGTTAAAAGTTATGTATTTTTTTTTATTTTAGCAATTTAAATTTAGGATAAGTGAGTTGAAATCGACTGGATTTAATAGATGATGTAGCCTTTTTTTTTTAAAATATAATCTCTTACTTTTAATGTTAACTTCATGTGTTTTGCCTAAAATTGAAATTGCTTAATTTTAGTAGATTTAATAGAGATGATAATTTTTAATATGATATCACGATTAATTAGTATACGATTATATACGATGCGAATGATATGAAATTGATTTTTATAATATTTACGTTATCAGTATTGATATTTGATATAAAAATTACTAGCACGATTACGCTAAGTTATCACTCTTAAATATTACGAACAACTTGGAAAAATTAGAACGGATGATATTTGATTCGATAACATGATTAATTAGTACACAGTTAGACATGATACAAATGACACGAATTTAATTTTTACAACATTTATATCATAAACAATAATATTTGAAAGAAACAAATTTTAGGCAAATGATTACGACATGCAAAACCAAATTATCAATAAGAGACAGTAAACTACATAGCGATTGATAGGGAGAGAGATACTCCAAAAACCTTAAAAAAGCACGCGGCGAAGCGAAGTCTCAAAGTTCCGACACAACACCACACATCCTCGCCACTCTCCTCCGACTATCCTCTCTCTTTCGCTCTCTCATTCTAACTTTATTTCTCTCATTCTCTCTTTCTCTAAATCTCTCTCTTCCCCTCTCTCTCTAAATCTGTGGCCCCACCTCTCTCTCTTACACAGTATTTATAGTTCCCTGCAAGATTTCAGAGTATATTTTCGTTCGGAAACCCAAACGAGAAACCCAGCATGTCGTCTTCACCTTGTCCGAAGTCGAATTTGGAACGCTTTCTTCAATGTGCGACTCCTCTCGTTCCTTCCCGATCACTTCATCAGGTAATCTAAACCGTTCCCTTCTTCTCTCTCTGCTTTTTTTTCTCAAGTTTCAACCCTTTCTACGTCACTCCAGTTTTTAGATACTTCTTCAAGAAACCTTAAGCAAGTCTTTAATTTAATTGTATTTTTAATTTGTTTTCTAGATTTGTCGGACTATTCCTAGCAGAAATAATAAATTTTATTCTTTATTATTTATCTCCTGAATTCACCAATTTTGGCACTGTTTTTATTTTTGAAATTTGAAAAAATATTGCTTTTTTCTGGGTTGAATTTTCAATATTTTGTGCTGTTCGCAGTTCAGTTTTGTACTATTAACACCTCACATTTAATGTTTTTTCTCAGTTGATTTCGAACTGAATGTAGTAAATAAGAACTCAAGAGTTGTCTTAAATTTATATTTTGTAACTGTAAAACTAAACATGTTGAATTAAAGACGCGTTTTCTCAATTTTTAGTGAAAATCTTTTATAAAAATTTATTCTCCATTGATAGTAACCGTCCGATGCAGAACAGACTTTCAACTTGCTTGTCGGAATAATAAAAAATAAAAAAAATAAAAATATAATTTTACATGTATTTCAGCAAGTGTGGACCGTGGACGCAAGTAAAGTGGGTTTAATTAAAATAATATATTTATTTTCATATTAAAATATTATTTTATTAATAATATTTTAAAACAAATTAATTTTATAAAGTGGACAGTTATTTAGAGACGGAACAGAGTGGAACGGGACGGACCTTGAGATGATTTGATATGAAAAGTGGGCCTATTTTAGTTTTCTTTGTCAATATATGTTGGGCCACTTTATCTACATCTTATCTCTATTTTATTTATATTTAATTTATAATATGTTTTTTTCTTGTGATGCTGCGAATATTCCTGTTGTTTTTGTCCTTTTCTTTGCTTTATTATTTCCCTCCACGTGTTGCACGTTCAACTCTTTATTTATTATTTCTAGAAGTTGTCAAAAAATCGTATTTTAAGATTTATTTATTATAATTTTAGTTTTTTTTTTGTCACAACTATTTGATTCTGATTTTCTATAAAACACGTGGATATATGTTTGTATCTATAAACAACCTCTTCTCTTTCCTGCACATGGACACGTAGGACTCTTTGACTGGGTTCATGCCGCGTGTCCCACTTTGGATTTACACGTGGAGGATTCTCTTAGATCGATGCTGGACCCCATATTTCTGACGTGGCATATGTTTCGTTCTTACCTGTTGTCCTCTTCTGTTGGGTTCAGTTCACTGCAGTCCACTTTTGTTCGAAGAAGGGGACAACGTTTGAAATATCTTTTCAAGTGCTTAGTTACTTATAGTTCATAAAATTAATAAAATTTAAAGAATTTAATGTAATTTAGAAACTTTGTCCATGATTTAATTGCAGAAGGGAGGTAGTGAGCTAAATAGTTCGTGGCAGGTACATGGGAACAATCAAGTTTTAGAGTATTTCACTTTGGAAGATTTATGGAAATGCTATGATGAATGGAGTGCATTTGGGGCTGGAACTCGCGTTCAATTGGAGTCTGGAGACAGTATTACACAATACTATGTTCCTTACATGTCTGCTCTTCAACTTTACAGCAACAAGTCTTCTGTTTCTCCCAGGTTTTCCACATCACTTCTCTTCATAATTACGTTGGTTATATGTTTCATTGTGTCTGGTTTTGAGATGGGTTGGTTTTGATTCACATACCATTTTGCAAGATTCAAGTTTTGGAAGAAAAGATTGCAACTTTTTGTTATGTTGTGTAATTTGTGTTGAACCCTTGATCTTTTAGCTACTCTAGTGTCCTTAGGCTATAAGCTTCTGGGGGAGAAATATTGTAGTGTTGATTGTTCTTGATGTTGAAATTTGTAGTTGAGAGAGAATTTTGGGAAGTAAAGTTTTCTTCTTGCAGGAATTCGAGAGAGTACAGTGATGCGGTGGAATTCGAAAGTGATTTGTGGAGTGATGACAGCACATATGATGATAACTTGTCCAGGTCTCTGAGCAACAATTCTACCAAAACTTGGGATACCATGTCGGATGAGGATTCGGGCTTCGAGCATGATAGTTCTTTGCCTGTTAAAGACAAACTTGGTCATCTTTATATGCAATACTTTGAGTTTTGTTCTCCTTACTGGAGGCTTCCACTTTCGACCAAGGTTATTTGATTTTCTGTTATGTTTTAACGGTTGGTTTTGACGGTCACGTTGAGTATGGCCAATCTACATGGCCTGGTATAGGAGAATCCTGTGTGTGGTATGTGGTGTTCTGATTTATTATTTGTTTCAGATGACTCAGTTAGCCAAGACATATCCGGGCCTTATGACACTGAGGAATGTGGATCTTTCTCCGGCAAGTTGGATGGCCATCGCTTGGTAATAATGATTTGCCATTTTTAAACTTGTTTTTCATGGTCATGTTCCCTGGTTTATTGATACTACTGATTGTATTCCACGACAATAATGAATGGAATTAAGCCGACTCGGCAATGTGACCGATTTCCTTCTTTCTGCCTGTACATGGAATCTTGTAATAATTTCAATACCACTTTTTAAGTCATTATAATAAAACATGCCTTGAGGTAAGTATGTGTGTATTCTGTAACTGAGGCAATTCGTGGCGTAAAAACGTAGGAATTACTAGAAAGAGGAGTTTCCCAGAAACATTTTCTTAATATTCATGCCAAAACGAGTAGTATGTAAGAACCATCTTCATAACATGTCATTAACATCTCTTGATTGTGAATTTGCGGTTAGATCGTCAATATGTTGAAATATACATACTTCTTCCTTTTGTAATCTAAAGTCGTAGAAGATCAAGCGACAAAAGGATAGAAGGAGAGAGTAGTAGTGCAACATAAAGCGGTTGATCGCCATGTGAATGTTCTATATCAAATTTGTGCATCCTGCACCGTGCTTTTGCTTTGAATACGACAAAATTGAGTGAATGAATGTCCAAGCCTTCAATTCTGCCGATTACTTGTTTTGTCGCTTTCCATTTTCTTTGGTGATTCTTGCTATAATCTGCGTGTGATCTCAGTTTGGGAATTTATTTTGTTCTCCTATGCATTTTAATGAAGCATTAACTGTACGATCTTTGCGCTTGACTAGGTATCCCATTTATCACATTCCATCTCGTGTAAATGAGAAGGATTTGTCGGCATGCTTCCTGACGTTTCATACTTTGTCGTCATCTTTACAAGGTACGTGTCAGATGTTAACCTTTTTAATTTGGTGAACCAATCCACTTCTTCCATTTTTCCGTATTCTAATGTTTTATTTTAAGGAGACTGTTAGATTTGAAATCGGCGACTGATCATGTTTTATTGTATGATCATGTTTTTTCATCTGCAGTTTTATTCGAATGACACGTGGTTCAATCAAAGCGATTATCATTATTTGCCGCATATCTTAAACCAGAAGTAGTTTTGATAAGAAGAATCAATTTTGAATTATGATTTTTTTCATCAATGCCTGTTAATGTTAGCTCTTCGAAAAAATGCTTCCTCTGTCGACCTTTGTTGGTGTGTAACTTTGGTAAAAGAGATGCTGCTTTGTGTTGTGTTGTTGATGCATGATTGCCTATGATATAAGCTTTTTACCATGCTTTCCACATTGTCACTTTTAGGCTAACTGTGAATGGAGCGAGCGCGATGCTTCATTCTGTCATTCGATGTATCTGTCTATGCATTATCCTTTTATTTTTGTTATTGCTATAGCGGAGCTTAGAATTTTCTTCTTGTTCTGTGTATTGGATTCTGCAGATTATGGAAACGAGTACAAGGATGTTGCTGGTTCCTTGGGCACCATTGGATCATTAGCAGACAGCAAAACTAAAGGCGGCCATTGTGGTGGAATTTCTGTTCCTCCGTTTGGACTGGTTACGTACAAGATACAAGGGGATCTGTGGCTGAATCCAGAGACATCTGATTACGAGCGAATCATGTTTCTCAACAGTGCTGCCGATTCCTGGTTGAAGCAGCTCAATGTCCAGCACCATGACTATAACTTCTTCACCTATCACTCCACCATTTAATGGTGAGTACCCATAACTTACTTTCTTCTCCCGTGTTTTTCGCTTAGGAAATGTGTCCGGCAACCGCCATAACAAGTTCCCTCTTAAGAAAGCTCCTAGTGTGTGCAGAAACCCGGTGTACGATACTCGGGACAAACCTTTTTCTGTAATAACTAAGAAAGTGAAATTGGCGTAAACAAAAACAATGCGTCGAGTTGTTTTAATCGGAGGGGTTTTGCTGTGTGAGTTGTTTTAGTTTATGCGCAATTTCTAGTATGAGAGAGAAACTTAGAAGTCTGTAAGATGAGCATGTACATTCCTGTTTTGTTTCTGTAAACTGTATTGGAAGATAGTGCATCTTCTTCCTCTGTGTCATAAAGAGTCGATCACTGCTGGGTTTTTTTTTTTTCAGTTCAGATGACATGTTTTGCTGACTCCTTTATGAGGATATGTAAATGGAATGTTTTTTGTTCAAATATCTCACTCTTGCCTTCTCTCATGAGATGTCAGTGTTTGTGCATTCATGTGCCTGAGGGAAAATGCAAATATGCAAAGGTAGTTATGGCTACATAAATGACAAGTATCTGTACTTATTGCAGTAGGGCCATTGCCACAGAAATACATGTTGGAATATGACAATAGAAACTTCCTTAGAGCACAAGTAACTTAACCCGCAAGTCCGTCTCGCTCTGACATGGCTTGTGAATTGCGTTGGAAATTGATGAAAATATCAATGATCAAAAAGATCTTTTTTTATACAAGAGAGATATTAAGTAGCACCGTGAGAAAAAACTGACGTAGAGTAATATCTAGACGCAAAGAATGTTCGATGAATACGGGTTTTTTTAGTTGTATATTGTGTAAAATGTCTGTATTTTTTATTCAGGGAATAAGTATATTTGTTTGTATAAGTTTGACTTGACATCATCATGAGCCAAGAACTTGTAATCCTTTGGTAAGATGGTTTACTTTTTTTGATTGATTCCAACACAAATAGGAATCGAAATTTCGATTTTTTAATGGCAAAATTGACTAGTTTTGGTAGAATTGAATCAATATTTTAATTTGTTTTAGTGAGATTGTTCATTTTTAGAACTGATCAATAATGCATATAATATAAGCAAATTGTAGTATTGTTTGTAATTACTTCTTTTCATCCTTGAAATTTATGTTTTTAAAACTAGAGATTATGTCTTTGAATTGCACAATGGTTTTAACAAGTCCACCATCTAACAAGACATATTAATACAATCTTACAAAAATCGGACCGAATCGGCCAATCAGACTGATGAACCAGTGAGCCGGTCACTGATTTAGTTCCGGTTTATCATTCAAACCGGTCTGCAAGGACCGGTATTAAACTTGCAAATGGGACCGGTATTAAACTTGCAAATGGGATCGGTTTTAAATATTAGAAAAAATTAAATAATTCAAAAATTAAATAATTTTATATATTTTTATTTATTTATTTATGTTATTTTTAAATTATTGGTTCGACCAATAAACTATCGGTTCAACCAATGAACCAACCACCCAGTCTCTTTTCGTGTTCCATCATTAGTCATGTTCTGATAACACTGTATTTATATACTTCCTTCATTTCATAATAGATTTTAAAAAAAATATATTTTTTAAAAATATTTTATGTATTGCATTTAGTAATTTATTCTAATATTATTTTTATTAATTTTATATTTTCAATATAAATTTAATTTAATGATTATTTTGATGTATCTAAACAAAAGAGAGTATAATAATTAATTAAACTCACGACACGTTAAATAAACTTTAAACGATATCTATTTTGAAACGAAATGAGCATAAATTATCAATTGATGATTAACAGAAGGAGCATGAATTTATTCAATTAAAACAAAGAAATGTGAGGGATGGTATTATCAATTCACAAATTAGAGGGATGAAAATGTTATTTATACTTACTTATAATGTAAGACGCGTTTTCTACTAATTGTGAAAACTTGGGATTGTTCAATATTTGAACAACTCATCTCTAAAGGAAAAATTACATGTATTTGAACTCAAAAGAAAAATAAAATAAATCCAAAGAATTTTGTTTGAAGCAAATGCCTTTACTTTCTTTCCAAATTCCACTATTCTTCACTCTTTATTGCACTTTCATGCACCCCACTTGTGTTTCCTTAACCCCAAAAAGAGATTCTCATTTCAAATAAAGCAAAAGAACACCAAAGAATAAACATAACATCTATCTATCTACCAACCACCTCTTGGTTCAGTGGTAATGGAGGCTGAATTTGGTAGGGCGGATCACGGTTCGATCCCCCGCAACGTCGATTGGAAGGGAAATGAATCTTAACCCCCAACTACTTCCCGAACCGAATTAGTCTCGGCCCAGTGGGTCGAGGATACCGGGGCTTGACAAAAACAAAAAAAAGAACAAAAGCAAGTAGTGTGAGTGATTACATTACCTCTATAGCTCCGTTGTCTTAAATGTAGGTAAGGTAGAAGAAGCTGTAACAAACATTTGACCTATTTATCAGAAAAGCGGCTAAAGAAAGGAAAGAGCATGGATAAAGTTGAATATATATAGGCC
>CANYCX010179685.1:0-10409 GCA_948193385.1 Breynia disticha f. nivosa | reverse complement strand
TCCCAATTTACTTATTAGCTTCACCTAGGTATAGTTTTACGATTTCAATTATCCAACATATAATCTAAACTCAACTTCTTCCACTTCTTTTTTCCGAAACCTTAAACAAATTTTGTTTTTCGTTCAATACTCCTACTCCATTAAAGACCCAATCAAATTTCCCATAAATTACACCTTACTAGTGTCCATAGAAACTAACCCTAGAAACCATACTTCCAATCGAACTTAGGGTTACGAATTCCAAACTCGTCACTTTAACCCTTCCCACTTAAAACATCAATTCCAACTACCAAAACCCTGAATTAACACCAAAATAAGGTACAAATGGTAACTACACATCTTAACCTTTACAACAAGATCTATTTCGCTCAATTTGGAGCTAAAATGAATGAAATATCACTTCGGTAAGTTGGATCATGCACAAAAACGTGATTGAAGGAATTCAAATCGAAGAAACTCACCGATTTAAGATCTTTATCGGATCCTACAACTCCCAAACACCGAGATTCGTTGAGGTTTAGGTTTAGTTAGGGTTTTTGAAAATTGGTTCGGGTTTTGGAAGCAAAACACGTGAATGGAGAGTGAGGTAGAGAGATGTAGGAACAAACATATATACATAAGCTCGGGAAAGACGATTTTACCCTCGGCACTACAAACTCATCTTCCTTTCGATTTTCTCTCTCCCGATTGAACTAACCTCACCTGATTTTAACTCGACAATATATCCTACACTCTCCACCAATTATTAATTAAAACATCCCGCGAAAAATTTTCTCACATATATTTATTAAATATTCGATTAAAATCTAAAAATAACAAAAAATGGAGGGCGTTACAATTGATGATCATATAAGTATTCAATTATGCTTATCAGTGTTAATACATTTGAAAAATCATAAAAATATCTTATCAAATCTATAAACAAAATAACTTACCAAGCATTATCCCACAAATGAAAAATTCCATAATACTTAATATTCATGCATGTTCAAATCTTGTTTTGATAACATAAACGGGTGACTAAAAACAGTACAATAAAATAACAACAAAATCAGACAAATCAATAATTGATATTTAGTAAAATATTCACTGATATTCACTGGTATACAATACAACGAAATTCTAAAAAACTTAAAAACAAATCCAACCATTAATAATTATTAAAATATTCAACAATGTTCCTTTATTGTTCATAAAAAATAAAGTTTTAAGAATATATAAAAAAACATACATGAACATATGTAATTTTATCTAAAAATTATCTAATTGTTGTTATGCTGAGATAATGAAAAAAATAAATTGTGTGACAGAGAAAACCAATTTCATTTAATTAAGTAACCCACCAATATATATTTTATCTTATTTTTTTTTAAAATATGAGTATACAAGATAAGTAACCCACCTTCCATTATATATATTGGTTTTCTAAAGCTTTCTTCATCCCAACAAAATTAACAAACACTTAAAAAAATATTTTTAGAATGCATTCCAACTTTATCTTAAATATTTCCTATCTTGATCTGAAATTTTGTCATCCATATCTTACAAGTATTAGTAATCGTATTAATCAGGAATACAACCTGGCTGCTTATACATTATTTCACAGTTACCACCCGTAAGGTATTCCATTCCCGTAGAATTGAATTGTAAGCAGCTGCAACAGCTGAATTTTCTTTCAGTTTTGTTCTTTACAACAAGAAGCCTACTATAACATCCGTTTCTATTTACGACTACTTTTTACCTTACAGCGGCCAAAATCAATTCAACTCACATCAAACAAACTGCCTGGAAAAGCTGCGTTCCTTCATCATTCTGTATCCCTATTGCTGAATCCGAATACCCATCAATCAATCATCATTAATTTTGACGTCGCTGAGACTAGTGAATAAATAGCCTATGTGCATTTAGTTCTATCAGGAAAATTGGCGTAACACTTGATGCTTCTTCACGTTTATGTTTCCACACTCACTTCTTCCACTGCAGCTGCCATTGTTGCAGATGCTTCTTCCAGCGTCCGCTTCTTTTGAACAGTGTTGAAGGCTTCAACAATATCTCCCTCCTCCCAATCATCGAAGTCTTCTGCACCAATCCCACACTCAAGTCCAGCATTTACCTGTCCAGAAAACAGCGAATTAAATGAAAATGAAAAAAAAAAAAAGAGGATACAAGCAATTTCAATTTTCAACCAATTTCTTGATAGATATAAGGCGTCCTGACATCAAAGTAAAAAGGTTTTCCAGATGATGGGTAATCAAAGGAATGCCAAGTATAAAAGTAAGCATTCAAGTGGTTAGAATAACAGAATAAGAATCCAACGATATGACAATTAAACTCTAGTATTATGAGGAAGAAACATAGCAAATATGACAAAAAGAATTCCTAATGATGTTATAACGCGTCAGAACTTGAGAATAATATAGACATAGATTCAGTTAACTGCAGTATTTCTATTTCATTTATTTTCTCCTTTTTTTTTCTTTCAAACCTCCACTGAATGAACGAAGAAGAATACCATAGAAATTTCAAAAACTTTGATATCAATAATGTGATATAGCAGCAAACAGACCTCCAACAAGATTCTTCGTGCACACATGAAAAAGAAAAAAAAAATGGAAACAACTTGAGGCAATCTATTATTTTCTTTTAAAGCATTGTAAGAAATCTTTGAACTCATTTGCTTCAAATGCAGCAGTTTTACATTCTGACCACTGATGTGAAAAATGCCCAACAGAACAAAAACTTCAGTGTGTTTAGTTTGGAAATTGATTTATTGTGCAACAAAAAATTATAAATAATTGAAGTGAAAGATAAAACAGGAAATTGATTTTGAGCAACTCCATTTTATGCTTTTGTTTTCTAAAATCTGGAGAATCTATATGCTAATAAGAAAGTTGTTGACATCAATACTCACATGTTTGATAAATAAACTATGTCTCATTAATGAAGGTGAGATGTCAAATTTCCATAATTTGTAGTAGTTTCATCATCTGAGAATTATAGTTAAGTTGAATTTGACACATTAACAATTTGAAATTATGATTAAAAGATTGACAAATGTCAACTAGACATATGAACCGAATGTAAAAGTTTTAGTCATTTCTTACTTAAAGATGGTAAACAAGTTTATTAATTTATTATTGTAACTAAAAGTTTATTATGGTAATTTTAGTTTTATTATTAGGTGATATAATTATAATAAATTAGAATTTATATATTTTTGCGAAAAAAAATGTATTGCCAGTTAAAATAATCAAAAAGTGATTTGTTATTTAACTTAATTATCATAAAAAAACTTAACTCCTTAACAAATTTAAAAGGTAATTGATTAGCTTATACTTGAAGTCATTAACTTTCGTTAGTATGATACTTTGAATACCCATAATATGTAAAATAATGTATATTTGTTCTTGAAGTCATTAATCTAGAAAAAATATACAGATGATAAGTAACACATTATATAGTTAACAACTTATAATGAAGTCATGAATCTAAAAATATATGTAAACATTTTTAATAGAATTTGAAGTAGTAGTTTGAAATAATATATTATATTTTAATGTTATCTTTTTATAAAATTTTTACTTTTGTAATTATTAATTTATTATATTATTTCATCAAAGAAACAAAATTTAAAACAATTATGCAGTATCGCACGGAAAATAAAACTAGTTTTTAGAAAATTTTCCAAACCAAGCACATAGCTTTTACTTATAAAACATGCCTCAATCTTAAACACAGGATGCAGCTCTTGCAAGCATGACAAAGACAGCATGGCAAACAGAATAGACAACAAACAAAGTAGAAGAAACTAAGCCAGTTTTTACCAAAATCCTTTCAAACAAAGAGCGAGATGGGATTTAAAGAGAGAGGAACTGCATAGGCTTTCAGACGCACCTCTTTCACAATTTCCTTCACTCGTCGTAAAGAATCAAGAACACCAACATGGACCGTCTTCCCTTTCCGAAGAACACGGATGCCGCAGCCTTTGGCTACTTTTCCTTCATTTACCATGCATCCAGCAACACGGCCACTGCCACTACTGAATACGGCCCGGACTTCAGCAGAGCCTATTGCTTCTTCGTCCTATCAGTTATAGGAGTCTCAATGGGCAGTTTATTCATAATAATGATTATAACAACGGTTAATTTATACTATAAAGTCCATACCAATACACTAGTACAGGTAAAACTTGGATCATAAAGAGAACCAGATTCCAAAATCATTCAATATGCACCAATTTAACATGAAATTCATATGAAAGTTTGATTTGACTTACCTCAACAGGCTCCAGAAGTCCCTCCATAGCATTTCTTACATCATCAATGAGCTCGTAGATAACCTTATATAGCCGAATTTCAACACCTTTTCTTTCCGCATAGCTCTTGACAGAACCGGGTGCTCGGACATTAAAACCCAAAACAATTGCTTCAGTGGTGACAGCAAGATCGATATCACTGGTGCTTACATCCCCTGCTGCTTGTAAAAGAAACTTCAAGCTAACATTGTCCTGTGGGAGCACTTGTAAAGCTTGCCTAACAGCCTCAATAGATCCCTAATCACCACCAGAAAAGCTCTATTCACCATTCGGAAAATTATATAGTTTACCTAAAACCAACAATTATAGGCTACCTAATACCATTGTCAATAACAAAACACTGAAATAAAAAATGTTTCCCTTTCCAGGGTTTGAAAACGAACAAGATGGAATACACAGTTCTATCTTTTTCCCTTTTCAGTCGTAAAATTTTGCCCCATTACAGTAAATAGGAAAACAAAACTTGCCTAACAGGCTCACAAAGTTGGAAGCTAAACTAAGGGAGGGGGGAAACATAAATGAGCATGCTAGAACCAGTCAAAGTACTTAACTAAATTTAGTCTTAAAATCTATGCCTTTCAGATTGAGTTTACTAACACATATAAGAGTTCCCACAATCAGATCTTGAAACTTTTGTTCCCCATGATAACTAAAGTATATCAACATTGTTTTGCAAATTATGTCCTTTACAAAATTTCCCTAGATTGCTTTGGTTGACAATTATAGACATCTCACGGAATCACCATCCATTTTCATTTCAACTGGTGGTACGTATTAGCCCTTGATTGTAATGATACTCAAAACAGTAGACAAGTTAACTTTTTTATGTTCATCAACTGAAACTTCTTGTCTCAAATAATTAATGATTTCAGTTCCATGTTTAATTATTTCGAGCTTTCAGTTGAAAAATGATATTTGTTATCTTCATAGCAGAAGACTAATACCAATATAATATTACAGGTAGATAGTAACTTCTGCTTAATTTCACAGGTATTAGTCATTCATAATCTGTACTTATAGCTAGTCATTTTCTTGTAATGTTTACAGAATATCACAAGATCAAATAGCACAAATATGTTATTGAGTTATCTAAATGATAGCACACTTATGCGACAAATTGAATAGAGTAAAACAAATTTGTAAATAGTCAAACTAAGAATACATACCTGAACATCAACTTTCAGTATAATATTCAGCTGGTGCAAGTCTAACCCCGTTGACTTTCCTGATGAAACGGCTGAAGCTAAGGAAGAAAGCGTAACCTTCCCATCTCCAGCCTTGGCTGATATGCGCTCCATCCGCAATGATTCTGCACATGCTTCTGCTTTCTCCCGAGCAATATCAAGGGAAGCAACAACCTCAAATTCGTCACCAGCAATGGTAACGTCACTCAAGCCAATCACCTACAGACATGAAATTGAAACTAAAAGCATTTATCAAAATAGTATGAGCCAAATGTCATATCATTTGAGCAAGATCCCATACATGTATTATACTACAGGATAGTGGATCTTGTCATTTAAGCTTTCATTAGCATAACTAAAATTTCAATACAATGTTATTCTCTGATATGGACATTTAAGCATATACATCCAACTTCACACACTTTTATATGAACAAAACATTGCTAAAAGGTAATCCAAAGAAAGGAGAAAACTATGAAAGCCAGAAGCTATGTGGAATACAAACCTGTACAGGTATAGAAGGTCCAGCTTCATCCACCCGCTTTCCACTATCATCAAATAAAGCCCGCACCTGACAAAAAAAATTACATATAAGCACTTAAATCCTAATATGCAGCAACTTTAGTCTGATGGTGTACATTGTCTTGAGTTAAAGAAAGCAACCTTTCCAAAGGCCTCCCCACAAACAACTATGTCTCCAACTTTAAGGGTGCCATTCTGTACAATAAAAGTAGCTACAGGTCCTTTTGATTTATCCAGGCCCGCTTCTATTACAGTACCCTTTGCGTTCCGGTGAGGATTAGCCTTTAATTCTTGTAACTGAAGATTGTATGAAAAACAGGAGGCTAAGAATAAAGTAAACACGTGTACTAGCAAACTAAAAACAATTATTTGAAACATACGGACTATGCTCTATCCTCATTACTAAGTGATGCTGTTCACTTAATTTATTCCTACATAGTTTTGTAAGTGTAGATTTGGTCACTAGAGTAAATATTTATGAGCATACCCACAGCTGTGGCATCTTTATCTATCCATTACATAAAGATAGAATTATTAACAGCGAGATTACAAAGTGTAACATCAGAAATGATTCCAATCAGACAAGAAAAAACAGAACAGATAAGATCAGAATATAACAGACATCAAATATCCAATAGATCCCACACCAGCTAAACTACTAAATACTAGTTCTAAAATCACCTTCTAGATTTTAGTGTTTCTTCACAACTTCAATCCTCTTGACAATTTCAAAATCTCATAATCAAAGATAAGTCAAGCTTTCAGCTCAAGAAAGACAGAACTGATAAAATCAGAATTTAACAGACTTCAAATATCCAAATGGATCCCGCATCAACTAACTAAACTGCTTAAGACTAGCCCTAAGCCTCTAACAATTACCTTCTTTTTAAGTGTTTCTTGACAACTTCTGTCCTAACAGTTTTAAAAGCTCATAAATCAAAGATAAGTCTATTGTTGATTTCCAAGCACTAAATAGCTTCATAAGCAATTACAATATTTGGAGTGATCCAAATGCATTCAAAAATGTAACTGACCTCTGCAACCAGTATTATTGTTTCCAACAAATCATTTATGTTTTCCCCTTTGAGAGCACTGATCTGATAAAAAAAAGATGGCAATATGAGCACTCATGAAAGTTCAAATATTCCTACTTAGGCTAAATCCACGAAAAAATTTCAAAGCTCAAATATCATATACTATGAATAATGATAAACACCTGAACCATTGGAGTGTCCCCACCCCAATCTTCTGGCATGAGACCAATTGATGAAAGTTCTTGCATAACTCTCTCGGGACTAGCTCCATCTTTATCAATCTAGCACAGGAAAGACTTCGAAGTCAGCATATGCACAACAATATAAGACACATTTTTTCTTATGCTACTTTACAATAACTAGAAATCAGAGATGAACAACAGTCCATACACCTTATTTATAGCTATCACAATTGGCACACCGGCTGCTTGGGCATGAGCTATAGCCTCATTTGTCTGAGGACGAATCCCATCATCTGCAGCCACCACAATAATAGCAATATCGGTCACCCTCGCTCCACGAGCTCTCATTGCTCCAAATGCCTAACGAGCAAAAAAATATACATTCACTCATTGGAATGGAGAAGAAAAAAGGCTCTGCTTTTTGCAGTTCGGTTCAGAACATGTATCAGGATTCAACAGCAACTAACAAACAAATTAAAGGTCTAATGAGAGGAATCCTCTAATTAGGTAAAGGAAAGTTGTGGTAATGAAGCGTGGTCTTGCCTCATGACCAGGAGTGTCTAGGAAAACACAAGGCTGCAGCTTGCCATCAACAGCGACAAGAACTTTATATGCTCCGATTCCTTGAGTAATACCGCCAGCTTCCCGGGAAGCCACCTGTAAATACAGGTTATCTAACATAGCTGCTATGTGCTAGGAACCAAACTCTGCACAATCAAATCATGCTAAAAGAAAAAAAGTAACGAAACTTCTACATACCCTGGTTTTACGAATGTAATCCAACAAGGTTGTCTGCCACATGAATTGCACCAACAAACATTATTAGACAAGTATTATGATTTCAGAAACAACAATCCAAAAGCGATGCTGTAGAAACAATAACACTTACCTTTCCATGATCTACATGACCCATTATAGTGAGGACAGGCGGCCTCTCTTCGAGTTTGTCCAAATCATTGTCATCGAGAAACTCTTTCTTCTTAGCCATTTCTTCAAATCTAATGTGATCGGCATCTATAACTTCTACCTCATGCTCTTTACAGACCATCTTCACTATGTCTTTGTCAAGTGTCTGTACTCCGTCGGGCCTAATCCCTTTGGAGTATAAATACCCAAGAATCTCACCTTCGCTAATAGCCAAATTGTAGGCTAAATCTTCGATCAGCATACCTTGTTCCCCGACCTCTAAAATTTCTACTTTGACAGGAGCTGCATCTTTAGCAGCTTGAAGCCTGGCTGCTTTTCGACTAGCTTTACTCCACTTCCTCCCTTTCTTTGCTCCGGGAATAGAGACATTCAATTCCGATGTCTCCTCGTCTGCAATCCCAATATCATCATCAAGAAGCCGCCTGCGTGGTCCTCCTGGAGAAACACCTTTCTTACGGTCCTTGAACTTTCCAGAGGCAGGTCCCTTTCCAGGTTTTGTAGGTGCCAAAACTGCCTGTGCAATCAAAGGATCAACCACTGGCTTCTTACGAGCAAATTTATCTACCAAAATCGGTTGCCTTTCTTTACTTTTTGAAGCATCCAATTCATTTTGGTCTAACTCTTTTGGCTTTGACATTGCACCCACATCCTTCAATATGACAGTTTTCTTCTTCATAGGTGGAGGAGCTACAGATGGTTTCGCCTGTAGCATTGGTTGAGGTCTTAATGGTGGCTGCGGAGATCTCACCGGAGTACGGGTTGACAATTCTGGCTTGGTCCGTTCCCCTGTTTCATCCTCTTTCACAGAGACCTTACTATTATTCTTCGGCACTTCCTTTACAACCTTCGGCACAGATACCACGCTATCACCTTTCCGCCATACACTCTTCGACCCTTTGCTCCTACGATTAGCTTCCGACTGTACATTTTTTACAATTCTCGATTTTCCCAAATTAGCTCCTCTCATCCTATTTACATTCTCACTCTGTTTCCTACAAAGTCCATTATTATCACCTAAATCTCTTCCTTTCGCCATCTCCAACTGCTCTGCTTTTTCCAACACTTCACCAAGTGACTCGATAACCTTATTCTTCTCCTCTTCATCATCCCCATCATCCTCATTACCCGAAAGCCCATTGGAACCCAAATCAGACTCACCATTACCATCAACAGGACCTCTCAAAACAGGGCGTGGAGCCGGTTTAAGAAGAATCCCATCATCATCAACAGAACCATTACTCTCTCTAAACAAACTATTATTACTTCCATCAAAAGAAACAGCATTGCCCTTTTCGGCCACGAAATCAGTAGCGGTAACTGAATACTTACACACAGAAGTAGGAACATAATGCCACCTTCTAGTACTACTTCTCAAACTACGTTTAGGTAAAGAAAGTCTATACGACGCGGTTTCAGAAGAACTAGAAGTGCCAGTAGCTACTGCTAAATGTCCTAAAGAAACTAATGAAGCTAAAGACGGCATGCTTCCTACGAGAACTACCATAGAACACATAATTGAAGACAGCGCAGATAAGAAGAACTAAAGAGCTAAAACAGGGTATAAGTTATCAATCCATTAAAGGGAAAATTGGTTAATTGAAACGGAAATGAGGAGAGAATATAGTTGTTGTTGGCTAGAGAGGTTGAGAAATAGGCATGCGGAAGTAGAGGAGTGAGAGAAGAGAGGAAAGGAATTAATGGGTGGAGGAGAAGAGAGGAGGTTTGGTTGTGTGGCTATTTCTCCACCTGTCATATTTTTTTGTGATAAGGGTAACAAAATGAGGAGCTTTGATGGGGACTTTTAAGACTAGTTATACAATTTTTCTTTATTTATAAAAATATGTTTGTTTTAAAATTTCTGTAAATTAGTCTTTTTTTATTACACTCTATATATAATATATTTTTTAAGTTTAAATTTAATATAATTTTATATATATATTTAAATATTTTATAGAAAATTATATTTATTTTTTATAAATTTAAACTTAATATAAATTTATACTTTTATATTTACTAAGATATGTATTTTAGATTTTAAAGGTTAATTTTATATACTATAAAACTTAGGTATATTTGTGATTAAATGAATAGAAAGCACAAAAAATAAAAATTTTAACTAGTTTGTAAATAAATAATAGAAATAAAGTATATATATATATATATATATATATATATATATATATATATATATATATATATATATAAAATATATAGTGTATTCTGTTATATATAGAAATCAAAACAA
>CANYCX010179584.1:0-16163 GCA_948193385.1 Breynia disticha f. nivosa | reverse complement strand
TTAATTTTTTTAAATAAAATTTATTTTTATTTTAGAAATAATAATTAATATTTTAAATTAAATTTTTTATCATAAAATCATATATTAAAATATATTAGATTTTATAAAAATTAAATTAAAATTGAAAAAAATTATTTTGTTAAAAAAATGAAGAATTACGCTTAAAAGCAGAAAACTGTTTTTTTAAAAAGCATTAAATTGTAGTTTTTCCAAAAAGCAACTTTTTAGCCAAAAATACTTTTAATAAAAACAATTTTTTTAGCATTATCAAACGCCCAAAACTGCTTTTATAATCAAAAGCTGCTTTAGCTTTTGGAAAAATTAATACCAAACTCACCCTTAATTTATTCTTGGTCTTTGTGGGATTGACCAATGACTTGTTTTAAAGATTCGATTTAGGTTTGCAATGACTTAAATCCAAGCCTATTGTTGCCTATGAATTGAATTTAATTTGAGTTAGATGTACTGTTATTGTGTTATAACTTTTCTATTAAATATTATTATTTATAAAAAAATATTATATAAATTAAATTTGTGTCATTCGTGTCACAACAGAATAAGTACGGGTTTGTCACTAAAAACAAGTACTGTAAACGAATTTACAGTGTCTAGATAGTTTATAATAGTTAGAATCGCATCATATTTGTTAAATTTGTATTATTAAGTTTATAATATAAAATTATTATAATTTCAGTTTATGGATCTAATCTAAGCGATCCTCACAAGTACCGGCAAAATCCCCTATAATGAAGGGTTTTGTCCGTTCCATCACTGGTAGTGCACCCACCAGACACCGATGAGTTGTGGGACACAACCTTGGAAATTAAGAGATGAACAAGAGAATAAGAAGAGCAAAAAAGTCTTTCGTTACTTACTCCAAAGTGCACTTCGATTGTCTCAAAATAAGTGTTATAAATTAAATTTTACATAAATATTACTAAAATATTCACATATATATTAATGTTTGAAGTTTGTATTCTCAATAAATATTTACTTTATAACTAATAATATTTTTGTGCAGTTCTAATATAATATTAAATTTGGAAAAATTATTATATTAATGTGTGATAAATAAAAAATTGACAATTAAAATAATACGAAAGGAATATTGAGAATGAAGAAGACAATTGAAGAGAAGCAAGAATGACGACTGATATTTTTAATGTTCGTCAGTTCTGTCAACATTATTGGTCAACCGTGCAAGTCTGGAGAAAGGACAACACATTTATAATGGTTGGACTAACAACCCAACCGTCTCATGAAAGCTTGAACCTTGAGTCTGAAGAGAGTTGTCCCGTGAGAAAGGAGCTGTGTCTCTCGCTCCGAACCCGGATTAGTCTCGGCCAATGTGTCGGAGATATCGGGGGTTCAGACAAAAAAAAATTCCTTATTTGTAAATAAATCATAGTCTAAATTTTTTGTGACATTTATTTATTCAATTAAAATTAGACATCAGTGTTTTTTAGTATATAAAGTTTATATAAAATTGATATTTAGTAAAAATTATAAAAATTTATATAAAAGTAATTTTTACAAAATATATAAAAATAAAGTATATATCAAGTAAGAAGTTTATATTAAGTTTAAAGGATAAAGAAAATTGTTGCCCCTGAGTTATATGCATATTTGTTTAACAATCGCTGTGTTTTTTTAATCAAATTATCGCAATCCTTGAGTTTTTAAAATGTTAGTCCAATTTATGGTTTTGAGTAAAATGACTAATTTCACTTGTTTGTAGTTAGTATGTTCCTCTCTCTACATAACAAGCAAAACACATTATTCCTGTCTCTACATAACAAGTAAAACACGTTATCAACCCAAGTTATACGTATTTCTATTTAGCGATCATCGTATTTCTCATCAAATTGTCAGTCTCCGGGTTTAGAGTTTATTTGAGATATTGTTTTAGCAATCCTGGTCTTTTCTTAATAAATAGTATTTTTTTTCTTTGATTGTTTCTCTTAGCTCATTAAATACTTCTCCAACCATATTTTAAGTTAAATCTTTTCATTCCAAACTCTTTACATTCCAACAATAAAATCAGAAAGTTTTTTCCAATTGTATTTTAAGAATCTTGAACAAACTAAAGGCATAAAAAGACAAAGACATTATCATTTCTCTGTATTTAGGTAAGCACATTATTGAATATCATTGAGTTTGATCAACTCTATTGCAAGTAAAAGTTTTGAATTTTAGTTTCTTCTGTTTGTAAGGATAGAAGAGTTGCACAATATTACATATCCTTAAACTTTCGAACATATATAAAGAAAGAGATGATTGACTTAAATTATTATAATTTTAATGACCTTATTCTTGATGCAAGGGAGGCATTCAAAATTATGTTATATCTTTTGAACTAAGTGGAGGATTTTTTGTTTAAAATGATAGTAAATTGAGTAATTGAAAAATCAAAACAAATAAATACCAAAATTTTGTTTTATGACTAAATTCAATTTATTTAATGACAATTATAAATAACATGTAATTCATAATTCATCTTTTTTAATCTGGTTACATATGTTATATTAATGTTTATTTAATGTAATAACTAATTTATGTATAGTTTGTGGCTTATTTAAACTAAAAAAAATAATGACAATTCATTCTCAATGTGGTCTTCAGTCTACTTTAGTCTAGCTTTAGTTTTATCTAGTTATCGTCTTTGTTTATCTTTTAATTGTTCTTTTTTAATTTTATTCCTTCCGTTCTATTTTAAGTGTCATAAAAATGCACTTTGATTATCCCAAAATAAGTGTTATAAACTATTTTTCATAATATATTACTAAAATGTCCTCATATATTAATGATAAAAGTTCATATTCTCAATAATATTAACTTTATTTAACTAATCATATTCTTTTGTGTAGTTCTAATACAAGGTAAATTTTGAAAAATTACTCTATTAAATGAAGTTTTTTAAAATGTGTAATAAACGAAAAATTGACATTTAAAATGAGGAGAAGGGATTGTTTCTTTCTACCAATTTAATTGTATGATTTTATATGTACTATATTTTTTGTAATTTATATTCAATTTTAGTGCAAAGATAAGGTGAATATATACAGTAAAAACTCTGTATTATTAATAAAAATCTTTAAATAGGTAAATACTAAATAAAAGCTAAAGTAGACGTGGAAAGTCTCAAAGTTTTCTTAAAAAAAAAATCAAAAGAGTGGTGGTGGGATGAATGGAAATAAAAGCTAAAGTGGACGTGGAAAGTTTCAAAGTTTTTTTTTTCATTATGGCGTTCAAAAGAGAAACAAAAGTACGAAAAAGCATGGAAATGAAAGTGGTAATTGCAAGGAAGCTACTTGCGAGGAATCAGACTCAATTACCATCCCCATATCTCCGTTACCTTTTCTTACGTGGCAATTGGTTACAGTCTGTATAACTTGATGGAGAGATTCCTGTGGAGATTGGAAACCTGACAAAACAAGAATTGAACAAATTGTCGAAATTCATAACAGTGACTCACTTGTAAGTCACTGTCAATATAATGAGAATATACTTCAGTTTTTCTGACACATTGGTTCTTCTCCAAAACCAAAAATCTCAGTAAAAACTATTATCTAAAACGCAAAACAACATAATGTTGAGACACAAGTATGTGGGTGAGCTCTGTTTCATGTTGTTGATTTTGTTTCCTCTCTACAACTCATCTCTCTGTTGTCCCCAGTACCAAAAAGATGCTCTCCTTCTTTTCAAGTCTTTATTTCTTGGAAACAACTCTTCTGTCCTGGATCCTTATGGGGTTTTAGATACATGGAACTCCACTACTGACTGTTGTGATTGGGACTGTGTTGAATGCAGCTTTTACTCCAATCAATATCAGGTGACTGATCTGGTTTTAAACTTTTATTCTCCTGAAGATCATGAAATCTTTGCTACATCTGATGTCTTGGCCCCACTATTTCACTTGCAAACACTTGAAAATTTAGGATTATATAGCAAGTCAATACGAGGAAACATACCATCAGAGATTGGAAATCTCACAAAACTGCAATGGCTGGTCCTTACGGATAACGGATTCTCTGGCTCTATACCATCTTCATTGTTCAATTTGAAGGAGCTAGTCGAAGTGGACCTGTCGTATAACTCATTAGAAGGAAGCATTCCTCCAGAAATTGGAAATCTCACAAAACTGCAGAAAGTAGATCTTTCGTGGAATGGAATGACAGGCTCTATTCCAGTTGGTATCGGATCCTTATCAAATTTGACAACTCTGGATTTGTCTAATAACAAGTTATGGGGAAGAATTCCAGAACACATCGGAAACTTGACGAAGTTAAGTTTTCTGGATTTTGCAGATAACAATCTTTCTAATGAGTTACCACCCTCGATCGGAAACTTGACGAAGTTAAGTTTTCTGGATTTGGCACATAACAATCTTTCTAATGAGTTACCACCCTCGATCGGAAACTTGGTCAATTTAGATGAACTCTGCCTAAACAAAAACAATTTGACAGGAGAGATCCCTGCATCAATCCAACAATTGACCTCGTTGGATGCCCTTAAGCTTGCTGATAATTCTTTCACAGGTGACTTTCCAACTTGGCTATTAAATTTTTCGACTGCGAGAATAATCGATGTTGGGGGAAACAACTTTCACTGGAAGAATTCAACAACCACATTTCCAGTTGGGTTAGGCCTCATCTGGTTGTCCTTGAGGTCCTGCAGTATAACATGGGAAATTTTTGTTTCTTTTTCCAACATACCAAACCTTTGTTTCTTAGACCTTAGTGACAATAACCTTGAGGGACCCATCCCTCAATGGCTTTTTGATTTGCCAATTAACGGATTAAATTTATCCGATAATATGCTTACGAGTCCTCTCCCCCCCGAACTGTTTTTGACTCAGAAGTTGGAAGCAATTTTTCTGTCAAGAAACAACTTAACTGGTGAATTACCCAATGTTATTAGTGAAAACTCAACATTGAAAGAGCTCGACTTGTCTGAAAACCACTTTACAGGTCCAATACCCTTTTCCATTTCCAATCTTCCATTGTTGTTGCTTAATTTGTCTGGAAATGCACTTTCAGGCGGCCAATTTCCTGAATTCAGTCCTAATTCGAGTCTCGTATACCTTGATGTTTCTTCCAATAAATTATCTTGTCAATTTCCATTCAACTTTCCACAAACTCTTCAAGTACTTGATCTACACGGAAATAAGTTTTTTGGTTCCTTCCCTGCTAAGTTGACAAATCTGTCCAATCTGGTATATCTTGATCTCCACGATAACAATATAGAAGGCAAAATTCCACAATACTTGTCTCAACTTTCTTCTCTAAAATTTTTGAATCTAAGAAATAATTCTTTGAAAGGACCAATTCCGGACAATTTGTCAAAATTGACAAAACTTCAAATACTAGATCTTTCTAATAATCATATTGGAGGAGAGCTCCCATCTTGTTTAGGACAACTTCTAGGAATGATAAACACCAATCCCCGGTCAAGTTCATTAATAAACTTTTATAGCGGTATATTTATTCCTGGCACGTTCAATTACCCAAACATGGAAATGCTATGGAAAAACCTGCAGCAAAAACTTCACAATCTTCAAATGTACATTGCTTTAGATTTGTCAAACAACCAATTATCAGGTGAGATTCCTGACAGTTTAGGTGGTTTGAAAAGTCTGAAGCTATTAAACGTCTCTCACAACCTGCTGTCAGGAAAAATACCAATGACCATCGGGGATTTGGAGAGCATAGAGAGTATGGACTTGTCGCACAACAATCTTTCTGGACAAATGCCACAAACACTGGGGAAGCTATTGGAGCTAACAACTTTGGATGTGAGCAATAACAGATTGAGAGGTCCAATTCCAGGTGGATCTCAGATGGACAGGATGAACGACTTGAATTCTTACGCCAACAACAGTGGATTGTGCGGAATGCAAATTGAGTTGCCATGTGATACAACTCTACCAAAGAAGCCAACGGAGACTGTAGTTGAAAGTGAGAGTAGAAATGTATGGTTTTCATGGATGATGGCTGGGATTGCTTATCCATTTGCATTTATGACCACTGTGATTGTGCTGTATCTCACTGGGTATTTCAACGTCTCACATCAGAGGCGTTCAACACACTTGTTCAAATTTCTTGTTTCGTGTTAACAATGTTCGATTGTATCAGTGTTTTCCAAGGCTATAATATAAATTAGCAAATACAGTAATTTTCAGAGAATAAGCTAATTAATCCACATTTTTTTGGTATAATATTTTGTTATCTGAATGTTATATTATATAGGTATCCGGTCCCTGTTTTGTGGTATTCAAATTTTTTATAAAATAATTAAAGTTAAAATTTTTATTAATTTTATTGTTGTGGCGTCTGTAGTTTAATTTTTATAGGTCCAATTCCGGGTGGATCTCAGATGGACAGGATGAACGACTTGAATTCTTATGCCAATAACAGTGGATTGGCATAAGAATTACAAATTGAGTTGCCATGTGAGACAGCTCCACCAAACAAGTCAACAGAGACTATAGCTGAAAGTGATTTTAAAATAATTAAAATTAAGATTTTTATTAATTTTGTTTTGTGGCGTCTGTAGTATAGTAAAACAACTATACTAGAATTACAAAGTAATAGAATTACAAAGTCTTATTACCCTTTTGTTTTGGTATTCAGAGGACGAACCGTTCATGTATTTTAGCCTCCTGGAGTGTTCTATGAGAAACAAATTTATCGAACGCAGCCCTACCCTGTCGTCGAAGCCATCAGGCTGTCGTTTGATACTATTCACAACTTATCAATGAGACTTGAGTAGCAGTGCTATCAGAATCAAACTAGTAACCGAACTGAAAAAGAGACTGGGTGGTTGTTCATTAGTCGAACCGATAATTTAAAAATAATATAAATAAATAAATAAATATACAAAATTATTTAATGTACAAAAAAAATTCCATCATGCAACTAACTCGTACAAAATCAAAGCACTGACCAAACTCGTCTAGCTCTTTCGGTTTGATTTAATTGAATTCTGAACGTTATTTAACTTTTGTTGTTTTGTTACATAAATAAGCTAATGTTACATAATCGTTCAATGGTCAAGATTTAACCCTTCTTTTTTAAAAATTCTTATCAATTATACTTGTAGTTAGATGTAATTTAATGATAAAATTTGTATATAATTTATGGCTTAATAAAACTAAAAATAAATAATGACGATTTATTCTTCAATTTGAACTCCCCATCATCACCTTAAGAATAATAAGTGTGTCATATCATAATTTAATTTAATAAATAGCTCAAATTATTTTTAATAAAAAGTACAAAATTTAGGTTATTTTAAATAATTTCTTCTTTTATCTCGCAATGCTATCCCAATTACAAAGTATTTTACCCTTTTTATTGTATTTTGGCCTCCTGGAGTATTCTAAACTGAAACAAATTTATCCAACAATGAGACTTGTGAAGAGAAGAGACATCAAATGCCATAACTTCGAAATTACAGTTGCACACTAACGTTGCTTTAAATTCTTTTAACAAAAAAAAATTAATTTCAATTTTACATTAATACTCACAGGATATTCAAAAGAACTAATTTCAAAAAAAATTAAATTTTAATTTTTTGCTTAAATAAGTTAATGTTATATAATCGTTTAATGGTCAAGATTGAACTCTTCTTTAAAAAAAAATCATCCACAAATAGCCTTGGATTATCAGTGTCGACAAGCAAGAATGGATTATCAGGCTTGAGTGTTGACTAAAAGCATCTCATATTTAATATGGTCCCCCAAAGTGAATGAGGAAAGACAAGGCTGTTTGAAATCGCTTTCATATAAACGTTTACAATTTGTATTAAATTTATTAAAATATTGTAATTCCTAGCAATTATATTTGTAGTTAGATGTAATTTAATATTAAAATTTGTATATAATTTATGGTTTAATAAAATAAAAATAAATAATGACAATTTATTCTTTAATGTGAACTTCACATTATCACCTTAAGAATAATATAAGTGTGTCATGTCATAATTTAATTTAATAAATATTTCAAAGAATGTCACTATTTTGTCTAAAATACCCCTAAATTATTCTAATTAATTTTCTTTCTTCATTATCTTTTTCAGCACCTTTTTTATTTAAAAGGGTACATAAGTTATTCTATACTCTATTTATTAGCTTTCTTAATTTGTGTGAAAATCCAAAATTGACAAATATTTAGGAACTGATGGAGTAAATTTTACATAAATATTACTCCCTCCGTCCCATTTTATGTGACACAAAAGTGTGATTTTATTGTCCCAAAATAAATGACATTCTCAAATCTTTTATACTATTTTACCTAAACTAACCTTCATTTATTTCTCTTTTGACCAATTATAAACAAGCAATAAATGTTTTTGCTCTTAAGTTAAGTAATAAATATGGATAAATTAGGAAAACACAACAATAATTAATGCAAATAAAAAATTTGGTTTAAAACAAAAGTAATAGTTTTAATAAAAGTAATAGTGTAAAATAGTACACAGTTGCAAATTATTTAACAAATAATTAACAGAATGTTATGTTTGATATAATATTAGGAGTTTATGATACGTCATGATAAATTTTATAGTTCGGGTTATTTTTGATAAAAGGTATTAACTTTATGATACGTCATGATAAATTTTATAGTTCGGGTTATTTTTTATAAAAGGTATTAAGTTCAGGTTATTTTAAGTCATTTCTTCTAATTTTAAAGGGTAAAGATATATGTTTAACGGTCCCTGTGTTTTTTTATCAAATTGTCGCGGTCCTTGAGTTTTTAAAATGTTATTCCAAGTTATGGTTTCAAGTAAAATGACTAATTCTCCTTGTTTGTAGTTAGTAAGTTCCTGTCTTTACTTAACAAGTAAAACATGTTATCATCCCTAAGTTATACGTATTTCTATTTAGCGATCATTGTATTTTTCATCAAACTGTCAGTCTCTGAGTTTAGAGTTTATTTGAGATATTATTTTAGCAATCCTGGTCTTTTCTTGGCAAATAGTATTTTTTTTTCTTTGATTGTTTCTCTTGGCTCATTAAATACTTCTTCAACCATATTTTACTTTAAATCATTCATTCCAAACTCTTTACATTCCAACAATAAAATTAGAAATTTTTTTCCAATTGTATTTTAAGAATCCTGAACAAACTAAAGGCATAAAAAACAAAGACATTCTCATTTCTCCGTATTTAGTTAAGTACATTATTGAATAACATTGAGTTTGATCAACTCTATTGCAAGTAAGAGTTTTGAATTTTAGTTTCTTTTGTTTGTAAGGATAGGAGAGTTGCACAACATTACATTTCCTTAAACTTTCGAACATATAAAGAAGGAGATGATTGACTCAAATTATTACAATTTCAATGACCTTATTCTTGATGCAATGGAGACATTCAACCTTCTTTTTCTGAAAAATTAGTTGAGGAAACAAGGGTGATTAGATGAATTCAAACAATGTATTTTCAGCTTTTTTTTTGTATAAAGCATATGACAATCAATTAATTTTATAACTATTTTATAGCTATTGAGTGGAAAGTATTAATTTTGAGAAACAATATGTTTCCACTGCTTCTGTTGATGGATGTCTAAACCTAGGAGCTGTTCGACCTTGTTTTAGTTAGACATTTGTATTTAGGTTTTCAGTGTAGACATCCATGAGAAATAAGAAAGTACATTGCTTTGGAATGTAGTCAAGCAAGTATTCAGCCAAATTTCATAATAGTATAGTCTCATATCAATTACTATGTTTATATGAACTGTAATTTTTCTGGTCAAGAAAAATTCCAACAACAGAAACACAAGATCGTATAAGATTTTGGTATGATAGACAAGATGAACATGGAAAGCTTCACCTCTATTAGTATTTTATGAAAATCAATTGAGAATCTACTTAGGGCATCAATAATGGTAAACCCCATACAGGGGTTTATCAAGGTGCCAACTCAGCATTTCACTAATTTTTTATCTATAAACCTCAACTCTTAAAAATCTTCCTAATACTATAAACATCATCATCCACTTTAACACTCAATTAGTTGGGACCTACAATTATTATATTTTTTATATCACACATATAGATATATAAAATAATTTTTATATATACTAAAAATAATAATAATATAAATTTCATAAAATAAATTTTATGAAATATTAAAAGATAATAAAATAATATTAAAAGATAATAAAATAAATATGGATATGAAAAATTATTTGGTAAAAAATATGGATATGATAAATTTGGTGAAAAAAAAAGGTTGGTTTGATTTTGAGAATTCTCAAAATTACTATTGCTTAAATTTTGAGAAAATTGTGTATTAGAATTTGAGTCCATTGTTTTGAAAGAAATTTAAAAAAAGAAGTGAAAAAATTAACCCAACACACACATATTTATATATAAAAAAAAAACTATTATACTTAAAAAAAATAAAACTTTTTTATTGGTGTAATCCACATTTGGTGGACCCCATAAAGTTTGATACGTCCCCACCTCAGCCTCTCCCTAATGGGAGAGGCTTTTGTGAAGCAGCTCAATGGGGTCATGAACCCCATTAGAGATGCCCTTATACTGATATATTTTATATATGCCTCACTCTAAGGGGACTAGTAAGATTTTAAATCTGCGATTGTCAAGATACGAATATCTTATTATTATTATTAGACCAACTCGTTGAGGATCAAATTGCCTCTTATATTATTGTGAAACTTAAAAAATATTGAGATTAAATTAAGGATATAACTTTTTGGAAGTGGCTAATAATACCTTTTTTTAATTAATGAAATGCCTCGCTGTCTATCTCCTCATCTTCATCTATATTATATTTATAATCCTTCCTTCTGTCCACAAGTTCATTCACTGATTTCCCATCTGCTCATCTTCATCTATATTATATTTCCTCATCTTCATTTCTTGTACATTCCATTCCAGTAACCTTACAGCTACTTGGAAATACAATTTTGCATTAAAAATATGTCTTTATATTTCAATAAAATGAAGAAGTCTTTAGGCTACTTTCATATTCTTAAAATCTTTTTTTTAAAATTTGTAATTAAATTTTGTTATCAAAATATGCATATAAATACATGCATTGGCTCATGTAAAAGTAATAACAATTATATGAATAAAGTTTTTTTTTTCTCGCGACCAGAAACCAACAACATGGCTATACAAAAGAATTGCAAATGCAGAGACAGAACAACAGAGGATATATTCAGACTGTTCTTTCCATAATGTTTGAAGTGAATAGTTTTGGACATTTCCTTGAGCATCAAGTCGAGAAACAATTATACAAGATATTTAGTTTGAGTTTCTATAATCAATTTTAGTATTATTGTCATATGTGTTGGGAATGTATCCGCATCTTACAAATAGAAGAATATTTAGTAGTATATAATGATATGAATTTTGAATTTTATACAAGTTAATTAGTTTTATAATAGTGAGTTCTATAACCTTTATTTTTCATAGCCCTATACACACCGCTACAATCCTATGGGATTAGTGACACTGGATTTTGAGTTTAGTAATGAAATAATTAGGCTTTGAATACTTGCAAGTAGAAAAATAACGATTAATTTATTTTCAGAAAATTATGGGATTGTACATTATAGGAATGCCCTGGTATATTTTAATTTTATGAAAATGTCATAATCGATTTCTTTTCTTATATAAATATGTAATTTCAGTTTTCAAAAAATAAAAAATGCTCAATAATTAGAATTTAGTAACTTTCAACATTTTAATTTAATTCAAAAGGTGAACTGCAAAAAATATTTTCTAAATTTAAGGAACATCATTAATAAAACTAACTCATTGATTGAATTTCATAAAAAATAATGTTAGCTCTTTATATATAACAAAAATCAATATTTTGATAATACTCAAGCATAAAAAAAACTGCAGAATGCAACGCTCAGATAGATTAACATAAAAAGGTATTTTGATATTCAAAAATTTCTTTTATACAAATAAATTAAGAATGAACAAAGTTTATTTTTATACATATATGTTATTGTAAAATATGTAAAAATATTAATTAGAGTTCAACATGTCGGTCTTATAACTAGATTATTGAATATAACTAGATTATATAATATAAAATTTAAAATAAAAAAGTGAGAAATTACAAACCTGGAAAGAACCAAGAGAGGAAAGGAAGCTTAATAGAAATAATTGACCCAAAGAAGATATTTCATAGGAGAGAAAGAAATAAGTATTTGATATGATTAGAAGTGTACTGGGAAGGCAACACAATCAATAAAAGAGGAAAATTTGGCTCAAAATTCAAAATTCAAACAACTATGAATATTTACACTTTTTAAAACATAATCGGGCATTATTTGCATGTTTAAAACTAGAAAAAAGTATTTTTACAAAGAAGAAAATATAGGTGAACATTATTACAAGATGAAACATAATAGTAAATAGATGACATAATTTTCAGATTTGTTTTGTCGCAAAAATTGAAACTCAAATCTAGATTCATAAATGCTACTTTTTCAAAAATAAAATAATGTGCATCTCAAAATAGTGAGCCATACATCTTATCTCTATCACCAGCGCTCTCTTTTAAGATATACGCATTTTCAAATTCCCAACATAACATCTTCGTTCACCCCTTCTCATTTTCGCACTTCATCATCTTCAATTTTCGTAAATAAAATGCACTCCCACTCCTTTCAATTCTATTTCTTCCCAGTCCCTTGATGAGTGAAATGTAAACCTGATCTCTTCAGCTTCCAAAAATTTAGGCCAGTCAAAGCCAAGCCACATATGTCCTGTGTCTATTTCAACATACTTAAACTTTATATACTCAATATTGCTGATGGAGATGCTGATTCTCTTCCAAGCTCTGTCGTTGGAAGATTTGGCAAGTTTTCAAGCTTTGAGCAATTTGAAATATCAAGGAACACGAGATGCTGATTCTCTTCCAAGCTTGGAAGACTTGTTAGGCTTTGACATCCATAGAGGTTAAGCGTTCGTAATCCCTTCAAATTTCCGACGGGTGACGTCAATCTTTTCTAAATTTGTACACCAATTAAGATACATCTCTTCAAGGTTTGGGAAGGCTAAAAAGTCGATCATTATTTCCATCAAGTATTTGCAACCATCGAAAGACATACAAATTAAATTCATGAATTTCTTTGCCTGTAGACCAAATTGGAAGAAGCAAACACAAAATTAGTTATAATCAAAATCATATAAAAATTGCATAATCTATTGTAATATATGAGAAAATGTAAACCTTCCCATTCTCATTTAAGGGCTTCTCTAAATGCATAATACTGCTCCAACTAATCTTAAGGGTAATTAATTCAGCCGGAAGAAATCCAAGTGGGATTGACGGGAAAGAACACTTCTTCCACTTCTTCCAAGTGGCATTTTTGTAATGCATCCATTTTCAATTACCAATATTCTGAGATTTGTCAATTGTTGGAGATTCAAGGCTTCCTCTTCTTTCCCATCAAAATCAAAGATTATAACTTAATTCGTAATAAATTTTGTTGGATAACTATTCAAATTCTAGTTTGAGTAGAAGTGTGATTTATTAGGATAACTATCTAAATACTAATTTGAGTAAAAGTGAGACTAAATATTCAACATCAGTTGAGTTTAATATTATAAAGAGATTTTTCTCTTATATGTAGGCTTTAGGCCTTAGTAGTTAGACGGGTCAAATATCTCACCTCAGTTAACTAGTGAGGTGTAACTTGATTTCGGTTCTTCCGTGTGAGGGAGGATTTTTACAGTTTTCCGCGTAAAACTATAGTTTTTGTGAGAGAGTTTTTAAAGTTTTTCCGTTAAAAAATTGTCGTCTCTTGTGAGAGGATTTTAGAGTTTTTTCGTTCAAAAACTGTAATAGTTGCTAGAGGGTTTCTACAATTTTGTCTATCTAAAAATTGTAACATCTGTTTAATAGAGATCGTGTATATAACTTTATTATTGAAAGACTAAACCACCTTAAAAATTGTTGTGTGTTTTTTTTTCTATTATTATTGCTGTGGTTGTTCTTGTCAGGTTTGAGTTATAAAAAGTAGTATCACAGCTAAAGGTTTGATTTTAAGGGAGGAGAATAGAGAAAGGCTAGCTAGAAGACTAAAGATGAAAACTGATAAGAAAGTTCAGTTTTCTCATAGTGTGAAGATATCTGTGAGGATGAAGACTGACCAGAAATTTCAATTTTCTCATAGTATCAAGACATGGGGAGATGAAAAATGATAAGAGAGTTCAAATTTAAGTAGAAGTGACATTTGTTAGGATAACTACCTAAATCCTAATTTGAGTAGAAGTGAGACTAATTATCTCACATCAGTTGAGATTGATATTGTAAAGGAGTTTTTCTTTTATAATTAGGCTTTAGGCCTTAGTGATTAGGGGGGTCAAACCTCTCAGCTCAGTTAACTAGTGAAATGTAACTTGAATTTGAGTCTTGTGTTTGAGAGAATTTTTATAGTTTGTCCATGCAAAAACTATAATCTTTGTGAAAGTGGTTTTAAAATTTTTCCGTTAAAAAAATATATCCTTTTTAAAAAAAAAAATGGTTTGAAGGGAAAGCTCTTCCCCAGGAAACCGGACAGGGCGCCCGTGCCACAGGCTGGGGATCTATCCCGTAAAGGACCAGGCCATCGCGTGGTTAACCTCCCGACAAATGGGCCAGCCCGCAGCCACTCACAGGTAGGGCCTATAGCACCGTTCGTGACCCATGAGCGGTAGGGGATCTCCCTACGGAGGGATGCCCACCAAGGCAGCATAGGGGATTTTACTCCTACCAGCAAAGTATCGTTGGGCAGGTTCGAACCCTTGTGGTGAGACAAGGGTGGTTCCTGGGATCCTCAACTTTGCCAGTTGAGCCAAACCACCTTGACAATCCAATTTATCCTTAGTACTAAGAGATGATTGCATATATATCTTTTTTTAGTTTTTATTTATAGATTAGTCACCTTTAAATGACTTACTTGGTTGAGGGTAAATAGGGAGAGGAAGTTGAATTTCCCAGGAAGTGGAAAAGATCGTATTGCTTGATTGTATTTTTTATTTTAACTTCTCGAGAAGTTGAACACTCCTCTTCCCTCATTCAAGGAAAGTTACTTACCTAACAAAATTTAGGTAAGTTGAACTTTTCTAAGGAGGTTGAAACACGTTTACTTTTATCTCTCTCAATTTATTTTATAAAATATTTAATTATTGTTAGTGAGGACAATTATGTAAATAAAAGTATTAATTTATAAAAGAAATAATAAGTATTTTCTACTTTTCAAGAAGTATAATTTAAAAAAAAGCAAACATTTTTATACTTCCCAAAAAGTAAATCAAGGAAATGCAACTTCCTAGTAAATGAACTTCCCTTGAACTCTATCAATTTGTACCAAGTGAAGCCGAAGTTTTTTTTACACTATTACTTATTAAATTACAAATATACCTCAATTCTGAGTAGATAAAATTTATATGTAGTTTACATCAAGTTGGTATTTCGCTTAAATGATAAAAAGTTTATATATAAGTTAATCTTTAAAAAATTTATAAAAAATATAACAATTTAACATATATTAAGTTAGAAGTTTATATTAAGTTTAACTCTATGAAATAGATATAAATTTATACATAAAAATGTTTAAATTCATTTATAAAGTTTACAAAGTGCAATTAAAAAATTAAAACTACTATTCTGCAAAATTTTTTAAAATATCTACGTTTCTATAAATAAAAAGTCAAATATATTGTACTATATAATTAATCCTAATATGAATTACTGCTTATTGACAAATTAATTGATACTTTCCCTTGGGAAATATATAAATACTAAAATAACAAGTTTTAGTTCTTTTTCATGGCTGGTTTTTTAACAGTACACTTAAGTGCAAACATAATTTACGGGTTAGTATTATGGTAATTCACCAACAGTGACTAATTAAACAAATTGCAGAGATTTTACTTCGTTATAACTAAAAGTTCACGCAGTAATTGTCATTGAAAAATGATATTAGACAGTATATAACTATACACATTACCCGTGCAATGCGACGGAATGTCGTGTATTATAGTAGTATTAATTTTATAAATTTTTATAAATTATTTTATCATAAATAAAATTTAATAAAAATATATATGATATTAAAAATAAATAAAATATTATTTTTATTTTGATAAGATTCATGTTATATTATAAAAATAGTTTGATTTATTTT
>CANYCX010179492.1:0-23456 GCA_948193385.1 Breynia disticha f. nivosa | reverse complement strand
GATCGGATTCCCCGTGGGTATCGGATGAAATTGCCATCCCTACTATCTATTAATGCAATGCATTAGTAAGTCATGAAAATCCTTCCAAAGAAGCTGGACATGGTGATGGATGATGTTGCATACAAAGATGATGCTTCCTGGTTGATGCCTCGAGAACTATACATCCACACGAGATTGTAACGGACTTAGACTTTATACCAACGTTTACTCAGCACATGATCTATTCTCGATCTGGAGTCAGTTTAAACTTGCTCAAGGAATTGTAAATCCGAAGACGTTGTAATAAGATTACCTTCTTGTTTAATTTTTTTCTTGGATTTTGTCTAGATTAGGCTAGTAATGCTTATTGATGCTGGAATATTCATAATGATCTTCTATGATTGAGCAGAAACCTTACATTTGCGAGGAATATCTGTTAGGTTTTTGAGTTTTCTTCTTGAGTTTGTTAACTTATCATTTCATACCATCTCAGGTATTATAAACCATGCTCTCTGTTGATCATTCCAATACCTAATATGAAAATGAATCTATAAAAGAGGTTCCAAATTTTTAGGGCTTGAAAAGGTTTTGCAGCAAAATCAAATAACATAAACATGAGGCCAAAACTCAACCTCTACCTTCCATATACCATCAAAACAAAAATGATGAAAGAGACATGAACAGTTGAAAACACCAACTTATTGAAATGTCTTGGCAACTCTGCAAGTTTTTTTTGGCTCCTACTGATAAATCTCTATACTTTTCTCCAACATGTGAGTTAGAAGGGACAAGCTATAGCTGCTGATAATGTTAATAAACAAGTGTAAAATTCACGTTGATGAGTTGTAAGTGACGTAAACCCATCAACGTAAGGTTTTCGGTAACTACGTAGCGGTAGACCCAATTGTGTCCTCTTCACAAGTGTCGTTTATGACTGGACTGACGTTCGAGATGGGTCTCGTTAAAGTTCCATCGATTTTATATAAGCAAATGAGTTTTTGCAAGCTCATGAGCTGCAATGGAATTTGCAAAGGATGTGTTTGATAGCAAGAAACCGGCCCCGTGACCAAAACATTGTGATCTTTGTCATGATCGAGTGGGGTATTATATAATGGCTTCTTCAAGCTGAACTAAAACAAAATGTGTACAATACAACTTCACTAAATGACATGTTCTTGCTATTTTTGTACACTTAATTGTCTTATCAATTCACCTTAATTAACTTCATTTTTTGAATTTTTTTCAGATTTATTTTCTTTTCTCTTCCTTCATTTCTGGAACCTCACCATTAGCTATAATCAATGTTGTCAAAATTCCCTCCTTCAAGTTATATCTAATTGTACTTTAACTTAAAATATTAGATTCTGCATAAAAAGTTTGAAGTTCGAGTTATTATTTTGCTAAATTCAACTACAGGTACTAACTTAAACTTTGAAATACTCTTATTGGTTCTACCTTAATTCTTTTATTTTGTTTAGTTTTTAGGGTTTAATGGAGTGTTTGTTGTGTAGAAATAGTGTTACTAATTGAGTGTTTTCTTTTTTTTTCCCTCTCGTAGCTCGATTTTTCAGAACAAAAATTCGACCAACCTGCTCGCTCACCCAAAATTTAACCAAAATCAACAATTATTTTTAAACCGCATAACTTGTCAACTCAAATTCTATTCAACCAAACTAACCCACCAAATGATTTGTCAATTTGGTTTGAATTTTTTTATCGAATTGGTTTGAAAAAATTTCAACTCGACCAATTACAATGTTATATCTAATATTGCTATTACATCTAATATAGTCATTAAATACTAATCTAAGCAATAACTTATTCAAACATTGCTTAATAACATGAGAACGGACTAAATTTAGCAGTATTTTTCTTGTGCACTCTTAGCTAATTTTTAAAATAATGACAAATTAGTACACAACTCATCAAATTATAGTAATTATGGCACAATATTATAATTATTCTTTTCAACTCTTTCTCTCTCGTATCCTACGATTGGTAGCAACACCACTATTACAATTACCAAATCAACAAACGTTGATGAAAGCACGAGTCCACACTGTCCTCCGCCTATATCCGCGGATAATAGTTGAGGATATGAATTAGGGCAAGAAACATGGAAGCATTTAAACGAGCTTGAAGAGAAAATCTCAGCTGAAACGGAAAAGACAAATAATATAAATGTCCAGATTGTGAGATGGCTACTTCATATAGCTGTCAAGAATGTGAAACTATTTGTTTGAATAGGCTTTTTCTTGTATATATATATATGAGCTCATACAACAATTTTCATTACCAACAAAAGTGCTTGTGAGTTTTGAAAATGACTCTTGCCTCTCCCAAAAACATATATTTATCAATCTCATTCTTCAAACCTAGCCACAAAAACAAATTAAATTCTAAATATAAGATTCCGTTTGTTTGAAGGAATTATTTCAAATTGGTTCGTATCTAATCGGTTCTAAAAATAGTTATTTAGTTTTGAATTATTTCAAATTGTAACTCACTTTATGTCGAGAAAGATACTGTAAAAATTGTTAAAAAATTTAAATAAATTATCATTTTGTATGTATTGTACATTTAGAATTGTACATTTGTACATATATGTGTTTAAATGTATAAAAAAGGAAGGGGCCTTGTATCGTATAAAAGAAAAAAGCGGAAAAAGAAAAATATATGCGTGTTAATTTAGAGCAAGTAAATTGATTTTGTTCAAGTTAATTCTCACATATTTTTTCATATATTGTAATTTGGATCTTTAGGGCTTAATAACGGAGTAACATTTCGACAACTACAGAAATTTACGTAGACTTCAACAATATGCACATTTTCTTGTTGTTTTTTAATAGATCTAATTTTCTCTTGACTGTTTACGAATCTTCGTAGATTCTGAAGGAAGCTCTCATCTTTTATATATGTCTGTATTTTTATTCAAGTCGAACAAAATTATCACATACTTTAGGGGATTAGAGTTGGTTTGTGTCATTTTAATTATTTGTGCATGTGAATGTACTTCCCAAAGTGCAACTCACGTGAGATTTTGATAACATGGTCACAAGAATCCTTCAATTCTTTTCTACCTACGACAAAATGTTGAAGCAAAAACTTCAAAATTGCAGAACAAACAATGATACATTACCAACATTCTCTCGCAAATGTAATTTGGTCAGGTCTATTGTCTATTATTATGAGACCGGTTACAATTTGTCTAAAAAAAGTGATTTTATTACTCAACCCAAGATTCATTTTCGTTAGACTATATGACTCTGATGCTCGATTAAGAGACTTATAGCTCTTATACCATTTGAAAGCCCATAGGCCCGAGTACACTTGTATGAGTTTATGAACAATATGAGTTGTGGATCCTTCAATACAAAACCAATTAATTTGTATAAGATCCATAACTCACATTATTATAAACCATTTATTATCTTATATTTATCTTATGTGAGATACAATCCCCACAACATTTTGGTAATTCAGAACTAAATTTATAGAGGTTTCTACAACTATATATGTATACGGACACACGTATGGTCAATATTTAAAATGAATGATGCATGCATTGCATTCATATGCCCAATATCAAGAACGTATTTGCTCAGTTAAACCACATTATTATTTGAGAATTTTAAGTTATTAGTTTTTGAACATTATATAAAGAAAAATTTGGTGAAAAAAAAATAAATAAAGGAGAAATATATGGCTGGCAGGAGGCTAGATATATCAATGACGAGTGAAGATTACTTATTAGTAAAGATAGTATAAAATATTTAGAGATATATTCCATAGAGGATATATAAGCAACCCCGAGAAACATTACAAAAATAAATACAAACATAATATTAAAGTAATTACAGATTTAATATAATAAAATCAAATCAAATGCATAATGTATTAATAAATAAAAGTTTTTTTTTATTTGAACCACCACTATCCCACACTTTCGGTGATGACTACTTCGCGGGAGCCACAACTCCTAGCTCAAGAGGGTGACTCCGTTGGGATTTGATCATGATAGTACATCAAACCGAACCTTACAAGGAGACTGAGTTGTCAACTCAATCAACACTCCGTGGGTATTAATAAATAAAAGTAAGTTTACATTTTGTTAGGTTTTTGGTGAAGATTTCGTCTAACTTTTGTTCTTTTAGAATCATTTTTTCGTCAAAAACTTTCTATGCTTGCGACCAATGTGATTCTTTTCTCGTTGTGCTTTCACAATTGCTTAGAGAAAGCTATATCAGTTGAGGAATCAAGAAATGATCGTGCCGTGAATAAGAGAAACATATATTCTTGAAGCATTTTGAGAGATTGTATTTTGAAATCCTCAAGTTTGATAGTGGACTAGAAATTATCGTGAAATTTTTTTGAACAATTTGTTGAGAAATGTTGTGAAAAAATTTGCAATTGTTGAGAAAACGAAAGTTTAATTGTTCAAATAGTAGAAATTAAAGAAGAAGAGTGCAAATTAGAATATGATTGAGATTAATAACTATTTTAATCCATTGTAAAAATTTGAAATCTAAGAGACTTGAAACATAATTGTTTTAGAAATTAAAAACATAGATAAGTGTGAAAAAAAAAATAACCAAATAACTTATTTATAAACTAAAGACTAACCATTGAGCTACTTAGAAAATTACGCGATAGAGGTATAATGCGGAAACAAGAGAACACACAAGAATTTACGTGGTCCATGCGACCTACTCCACGAGCAGAGAACCAAGTAATTCTATTACTAGTCACTAAAAGGTGGAAGCCACAAAGGCTTACAAGAGAAAAGTACAAGTCACTATATATAAGTCTCACACAAACTCTATTTTAGACCTAGTATAACTTTACTATTCAAATAGTATTTAACCAAATCTATACTACCCAAATAGAGTAACAAAACCTATATTTCTAATTACTCTAAATCCCTTCAAGAAATCAATTCAACCAAACAGAAATAATTTTAAAAAAAGAAAATTATTTAAAAAAAATTACTCGTTGAGTTATTTTTAAAAAAATATAGTCAAATATCTAATGTGAAACGAGTCTAGACTTTTTCGAACCCGTCTCACGACTCGCAACGCGATCTCACTCCGCCATCCCGTCCGTCTAAATTGAGACGGGACAACATTGCAAATACTCTTTGGTGCAAACACTACAAAGATAGACAACAAAGATAAATGTCTCGACATGTCAACTTCCGAGGAAAATATTATACTTTTCAAGAACTATGGAATGTCACGAGAATTATTTCTCAATAAGCAACACTTCCATTTGCATTATTGGGGCCTAAAAAGTGTCACATTATTATTTATTATTGCTTTTATATATCTCTTCGCATATTTTATTTTCTTTCCCTTTTGTTTTTTCAAAAAAATTCTGTCACATGAGATTATCATATCTATAAATATAATATAAATGGACAAAAAACGCGTAGAGATTAGTGATGCAACAAAAGTAGCATTATTAAATTGCTAATTACTAGCTAAAACCGTAGGGATAATTATGATCATAAAGACATGATTAATGTTGTTAATCGGAATTCTTTCTGTAATTTTTGTTGTTCATTATTACGTAAACAACTTCATATTACGTAAAAATAATATTGTTATTCCTACGACTACAAAAGTGATGTTATCGTATGAGAATTCACTGTATTGTTAAGGTTGTAATTGAGATTGTTTAGTTAAAATATAAGATTAATAGTGCATATGTGAATAAAAACAAATTACAGTCCAAAAGAGAATCTTCTCCATCTCCAACTTTTTTGCAACTAACCAGCCTGGAAGCACAGTATTTTTTTCTGGCTTCAAATTGCATATTCAATAAACAACAATATCACAACACGTGATCACCCTTCATGAGTTCAATTTCAATAATGTCTTAATTTATTCGCTATGCATTCGTAAAATTTCACAGGCTCGTACACACGTGTACAATTTTATAAACAATATACGTTGTTAAACTCTTGAATACAACCCGCAAAACACGTAATATTCTTATATTGTATGATGTGAGATACATTTCCGACAATAGTATCGATAAATTTATATGATAGTGATGCCAAACTTATATTTGAACATGATAACTGTGATTAGCATTATTATAGGAGAGGAATATATATAAAAGTGGGATGATTAAGATTGAGAAGAGCAATATTCTGTGCATGGAAGAGTATGATAATAGGAGGTGCGAAGACAAAGAAATGCTTATCTGTTTTAATTTGTATTTTTCCAGCTTTTTCGCTATAACATAGTCTCCATTGATAAGCATCAAGTCAGGCTCAATTGACAAAAAAATGTTGAACTTCAGCTTTTGTCAAATTCTTAATCATACCATTCGGCATCATACAAGTGGTTCTGTTTCCCAATGAATAAAACAACGGAGTCTGAAAAAATTTTACGAAAATAAACAAGTTCAAAATAATACAAAATAAGATACAATAAAAGACGGTGTTACAGAAAAATGTATAACAAAGATAAATCATAAGGGTAAGCACGGCAAGAAGGACGACCGCTTCTGTATATTATAAACGGTTGAAATTATTTCTTAAAATTTTTAAGTAATTCATGTCATCCATATGTAAAGTAACTATAGCAAAATGAATATTGGCATGAATTGTATAAATATAGAGTATTGAAAGTTAAAATGTTGATTTTTCTTAAAATTGTAGCTTAAAGTATTGAAAGTTAAAATTAAAAAAAAATGCCTCCAATATTACTCTACTAATTAAAATGTTGATTTTAAACTAAATAAAGCACAATTTGAAAATGTATTGAAGATTTTTTTTTTATTTTACTCCAAGCATCTTCAATGATGCCCTATTTTTTTTAGTGGAAAATATGTATAAAATTAAGAGTATAATCGAGCTCGAAATTGACCTTTTGAGTGTTAAGATCAAGTTGTTAAAAATTCTTGGAGTTCGTTTAGGAATAAGAATATCTACAAGTGGTTCAAAAGCTTATTGCAACTTTGTCAAATTAAAAATTATATCAATTCAAGCCTCAAACAATTTTTTGTGAAATTCAACTGCTGGCAGCTCAACTCTTTCGGTGAAAATAAGAAATGACAATTATATTACTCTTTAAAATTAATTATTTTTAAATAAATAAAAGATAATACAGAATAAATTAAGAGAATGACCATTTTGCCTTAGAGTTGCAAAAATGTTCGAACGGTTGGTTTTGATTCAAAATCAGCGAGTCACAGTTTGGAAAGTGCAGGAGTTAGAACCAAACTGTGTAGCATATGGTTCGGCCAGTTCTGTTTCGGTTCTCAAATCGGAAATTCGGGCTAGTTCTAACCGTTTTCAGTTCAACTTTGTCTGTTTAATTTTGTTTTTCATTTAAAATGAACTAAACCACTTATTAGAAACTGACAGTTCACGCTATCACAATTGGACCATGAACTAGTCAGTTTTAATAGCTTCGGTTCTCTGATTTCGGTTTGGTTTTTCACCTCTATTTTTTCTCATGAATTTGTGAGAACCTGCCGGAGTCATTATTTTGTGGCCATGGTTTAACATAATTCTTAAATATGAAAAATAAAAGTAATTATAGTGACTGAAAGTTACATAATTAAGCGGAATCGAATTAAGTCTTAACATTAATGTAATAAATAAATAATGAATTTAACTGTTGAAATGTATAGAGTGAAAACCACTTTTTATTCAATTAATATTAGAAATTATAGAGAAACAATAAAAAAAAGAAATCATATTTTCCTTAACTCTTTATAGTTTATAGGGTAGAATTTTTAACGTTAATTAACGGAGATGCTATTAGTAGATGGTTAATTTAGTTCTTCATAGAGCAGATTGATAAATCTTTGAATTCTATTCCAATTCATTGGAGTTGTGTTTCATGATATACACCGAAACCCGAGAAGAAATTGAGGATATTCGTCACGAGCGTAAATTTAGTGGAACATGATCGTACTAAATAAGAATGATATCAGTACATTTGACACTACATTTTTACTAAAATCCTAATGTAACGAGTTATAGGTCTAAATCACTTATAAATCCTTCCAATACCCACAACTCATTAACGTGTGATTTACATTTGTATCGTAACATTTAATGAATACAAACCTAACAACTCATCGACGTGTAATTCACACTTGCATCCTAACCTATATATTTTCCGTCATTCTCTTTTTCTTTGCCTTGTCCATTTAGGGTTTCAGATTCAGCTCTTCTTTCTCAAGCTATTACACCAATGATATCAGAACATAAACAACATGTAAAAGCAAGACAACATGGTGATTAATTAATATAAATTTAAAAATCATCTAATGAAGAGCATAGTAAAATAAAAATTCTAAAAAAGAAGTGAAGAATGATTGATAAGTAGTAGTAGGAGAAGGAAGGCAAGAGACAAGAGAGTGAGCAGAAATAAGTGTATGGAGAGTATTGTTTGGTTGTAATGATTAAAGGGCACACATGTGAATAGGTGGGTACGTGATTTGTCTGTGTAGAAACGAGACACAGCTAGAAGCAAGGAGCCAACTCTTCCCTCACTATTTCATATGAACTCTCTGCTCTCTTTACTTCTCGTGACACTCTCTCATATCCTTCTTCCTATATGTCTTCTTTCTTCGTATTCATATGGATTGTAAGATCGAAAATAAGCTCGAGTTTCTGTACATGTTTGTGACTGGTTTTTACTGTTTTCTGCCATGCAATTTGAATGTTGCAGCTGCTTAAATCTGGATTAAACATGGTCTTTTTTGGTTGAGTGAGTAGGAATTAAATGCATGGTTATGGACTCTATTTACGTATGTTATGAATTTCACATTGGCTAGGTTGTGTTGCTATGTTCAAGATATAATAAGTGACAAACCTCCTCTCATAAGGTGCCTTTTGGGAGTGAGTTAGGCCCAATTTATTATGATATTAGAGTCACCCTAGTCTAATGGTTTGGGGCGGTGTCCGGCCTTAAGTTGCCCAAAGCCCATTTGATTATTCGGTTCAACCCAATTTGGGCTAAGGGGTGTGTCATGAATCTCACATTGGCTAGGTTATGTTGCTATGTTCAATATATAATGAGTGACAAACCTCCTCTCATAATATGTCTTTTGGTAATAAGTTAGACCCAATTTAATAACGTACGAATCAATTATTGTTTGTTGCAATATGGGTATGAAGTGATTGGAAAAATAGGTCTGATCATTATTTATTTTATATCAGCATGTATTCTTATTAACCTCCCTATAAATGCAAATTGGTTTGGAAGTGGCGGTTTAACATTCTATGGTTCACAAAATCGAAAAAGAAATCGGATTTGACTGGTTTGGGGCGGTTGATTCCAATTTTGGTTTGACAATTTAAGTTTGGTTTTTCATTAAAAATAAATCGAACCGTCAGTTTATGATTGCATGGTTCCTGGAATCAAAACTGGAACAGGTTTGGACTAGTTCGATTCTTTCAAATCTAAACTTATTTGTATTAGTTTAAATGTCTTGTCCGTACATCATTCTGTCATATTTCAGTTTTTTTTATAAAACAAAGTTAGAAAATTTACATTTAGATAAGAAAAAAAAGATGCTAGAGAATATTTTTTTTTAAAATCATATTATTATTAGAGTAATATATAGGATATTAGAGTATATATGAAGGAAAATCAAATTATTATTCTCCCTCCTCTCTCAACACACTATTGTAAAGAATCTGAAAATACTATCTTTCTTAATATTTTCTCCCTTATTTATTAATAAAATAAACAAATATTTTTAATTTGTACAATTCTCTGTACAAATTAAATAAAATTCCTACAATATATTATTTAATCCATTTAGGAGTAAAAAAATTAAATGATCATGTTGGACATGCTCCTAAAGCCAGTCGAGGATTTTATTCTGAATAAGAGTTAGATATATAGTTTGGGACAAAAATAATAAGGGATGATCGCTTTCTTTTATGTTCTTTCTCCTATAATATTTATTTAAATTTTTGTTCTCTTTATAAAAAATTTTTAATTTCTTATTATATACATAATACAAAAACATCATAGAAAATTGTATTGTAACATTGATCATAATTTCCGGAAAGGAAGCACAGACTGTAAAATAACAACAGCTGATATTATTATTGTTTGTATAAGGTAACTATTTTTTATTCTTCCCTCCCGTTTGGTCTTTATAATGTTTTCTCCCTACTGTGTTTTCATGGTTTTACCAGAAAAAAAATTACAAATTCTACATAGAAGATCAAATCAAAGTGATATAAAACTAGCTAGTGTAGGGCAGAAAGAGAGTAGAAATCATGGACATACAAATATTCGTTGCAGTTCCCAAGAAAGATAAAACTAGAGAGTAGAAAGAAAGAAGGGAGGAAGCGAAAATGCGAAGAAAATAAAATGGTGAAGAATCACGGTTAAGTTGATAGTTGAGTCTTTTTGTGAGGTTTGATTTGGTATATTCTTAGAATTGAATTTCAGCGGAGTTACTCTCATAAAATATGAGCTGTGTCTTCAGCTCTTATTTGGATTAGTCATGTTTGAAAGTGAGAATACCGAATGATTCAGACAAAGAAAATAAAATAGAGGAAGAGGCACGTGTGGAGAGAGAGATGGAGAAGACAAAAGGTGACGGCTGGAGAAGAGAGGGGGAAGAGGAGAGGAGAGTCCCCCGTGAGGTGTGTTTGGAGTCTTTCTAATTTCACACCTAAACATCCCTTTTGGTTCCTTCTCTTCTTCACTTCTTTCGATGCCCAGTTTTTTTGCCCTCTCTATCACGAGCTTATTATTCCCCCTCCTCCACACTTATTTATGAGCAGTTGGTTTTAACACGATAATATAATTTGTGTGTACGTGTTTAATAAATAATATGAATGAAACTAAATTATAATGTGTATTTTATAAATAATGTTATTTCGTAAAAAATAACATGACACACTTACGTCACACGACTAATTCAAATTGAAAGCGTCATTTCTCTCATTATTCAATACCAATTCCCTCTTTTTTCTTTCATATACAATTTGTAAGTACATATATACTTAATACAGGGATTCAATTTTTTAATATTTACATTACAAATAAATTTATTTTATAAAAATTAGCATGATATAATTAGAATACGACTAATGCAAATTGAAGGCGTCATTTTTCTCACTATTCAATACCAATTCCCTCTCTTTTTTCACTCATATACTGATATGAAAACAAAAAAGGAACGAGGGGGTTGGTCGCTCCTCTATTGTCGTATCTACATCTTTGTATTTTTTATCGTGTATTTTCTTACAGTACCACCCTCCCTTGTTGTAATTTTTTCTTATATTATTTTTAATTCGTCTACTTTCGTCTTTTTAAAAATATTTTTCGTTCTATTACTTTTTAAATATGAACAATTAGGGTTTTTTTACATAGATGAAATTCTGAGATCTCTACTTGTCAGCTAAGCTAGTCCAATTTAGCTCAGAACATGGTTCCTCTCATAATATAAATGAAGAAATGTTTGTCGTATATATAGTTAAAATAACCCTAATTGATAGAAATATGTCTCAAATGATCCTGATATTGTAAATGTATCCAAACTAAATATGTGGTGGATTTAATTTGTAAAATAAAAAATGAGAAAGAAAGTAGAACATAAACAATTTGAATTATATATGTGTGGTTTGTTGCGATTTCATGAAGAGGAATATCTATATATACGGAAAAGGACTTTAATTCATCCATTCAATTTGTTCATCAAATATTAATTGATTAATAAATAATTATATATAATAAATAATACTAAATAAATAAAAAAATTTTAAATAGAAAAAATATAAAAAGTAATTTATTTTATTTATTTTGAGACACTAAAATAATAATTTTGTATCACATAAAATGTGACGGAATGAATATTAAATAATAAGGAATGTTTACTTGAAAATGGAAGGGGCATTTAGGTAATTAAAGACATTTGTGTATATTGTATTTATAAGTGAAGAAGGTGAGGCAGTCATGTGAGAAGAATCCTACGCAGTTGAGAGCTCTTATAACACTCTCATATCATATATCAGAATTTGCAGCAAAAACAGAGAAATCTGAAGCAAACATCAAACCAAGAAGAAGGAGAAGAAGAAGAAGAGAAGGTTTCTTCAACCAACCAACAATGGTTTCCAGAGAGAACAAGAGAGCTTCTCTGCATGAAAAGCTCCAACTTCTTCGTTCCATCACTAACTCTCATGCTGTAAATTCTCCACCCTCTCTTACTTCTTCCTTTGAACTACCATTAAAAGAAAATTAGTTTTTAGTTATTTGCGACGACTCCGTCGCAAGAGATGTAGCAACGAGTCTGACTACATCGTTATGTTTCTGCCGCTAAATCCATCGGTGATTCGATTCTGCGATGGATTTTTGATTGTTTGCGACGGATTTTTGCCGTCACTAATCTCCTTTTTTCATCTTACGATTATTAGTATCTTATTTTCTCCGACTAAAAGTGACATATTCTACTCCTCATTATTAGAGATTATTCTTGTACCTTGGATTTTTGTTTGTTTGTTCTTACTATTTCTCAATCACTAGAGAAATAAAATGTTGTCCTCATAAAAATCACAGCGATAATCTCTTCATTTTTGCATAAAGTATTCAGTTGTTCTTTGCGAAAATGATAAGTATTCACGATGAACTAATAAATGAGGATTACTTTTCTAACACATGATGGTGATTCGAAACAGCTTAATCAATCCTCAATCATCGTCGATGCATCCAAGTACATTCAAGAGCTTAAACAGAAAGTAGAAAGACTCAATCAAGATATAGCAGCATCATCACGAGCCTCAAACAACCAAAATACTTCACCAGCGGTACTGCAGTTTTAGCAAATTTGAGTTTTAGATTCTAAAAACACTACTTTTGACTGATCAAACTTCACAAACTTATGCAGCACGTTACAGTGGAAACCCTAGAGAAGGGTTTCCTAATAAATGTATTCTTGGATAGGAGTTGTCCAGGGTTGATTGTGTTTATACTTGAAGTCTTTGAAGAACTTGGTCTTGATGTGCTTGAAGCTAGGGTTTCTTGCACAGATAGTTTTCGATTACAAGCAGTGGGAGGACAGGTACTTACATATACATCATATCTTTTATAACATTGGATATAACATTAGGAGTTACAATTCAGGTTAGACGAGTCGTACTCGTATCATTTTTTTAATCATATTCTTGTCATTCGTGTTGTGTCGTATCGTAATCATATCTTACAAATCATTCTATCGGATCAAATTTCTTTTCAAGTTACAAGTAGTCAAGTTTTGACGAGAGACACAACTCAACATCTGAACTAACTATTCGAGTAACAACTTACAAATGTGAACGTAAACTCGTCAATTTTGATTTTGTAGAATGAAGAAGGAGAAAGCATGGATGCTGAAGAAGTAAAAGGAGCAGTGACACAAGCAATCAGGAGCTGGAGTGAGAGTACTTGATCGACTAGAATGAACTCACCAAATGAAGTATGTTGTTTAGTATATATAGCTATTTGGATTTCCTGTTTCCTCCCTTCGTTTTTTTTAGTTTCTGCCAGAAATGTTGTTTCGTCAAGTGATTTAACAACATTCCGAGTTTCAAGTTACAACTCGAAAATGGCAAATTTTAATGGAACTAAAAATTTTAAAGAGAAATAAAATAATATTTTCATTCCTTGCTAGTTTTGTATTTTACATGCACAATAAATTGTCTTTTTTGAGTTGTTTTGAGTGCGAGAGACGGAAAGTGTTATTTTAGTGATTTTTGCGTGTTGTTTATGTAGGGATTTCATTACTATCTCTATGTACAAAATTCAATTAATTAACGAAAATGATAATATATACAAAATTATGTATGATATAAACTGATAGCGAAAATTATTGAATTTTAGTAGACGAGGAATTGAATAAAATTAAAAATAACATTTTAATTAGATTAATCATTAATTTATTATTCTAAATAAAAACACCATAATTAATAAAATTGAATATAGTGAATTTTGAGTTACAATGTGATAGAAGCACATCAATGTGGGCCGCATAATTAATCGAAATTTGTGTATTTTTGTTTGTTAATGTGGCAATGAATAGTACTTTCCTATGCATAACGTTTGTTTGTGTTTATCATTTGAGTTGTGACTTGAATTGATATAATACATTCGAAATTTTTACGAGTTTTTTTTTATGTTTATTTTGTTGTTTGAACGACAATCGTTTTACGAACGGAATCTACAAAAAGAAAAAAAGAAAGATAGAGTTGAAGGTCTTCTTTCCTATTTCACTTTGATGTTTACATAAGTATTGAGAGAGATAGTTTTTGCAGAGTAAAAGTATGTATCGTAAAACGTACCTTTAATGAAGACATTTTGAGTCTATTTGTACAAATCTAATGACAAAATGTTGACATAATTTTAGTGATGATGAGAGATTTTTTATCTTCTTTTAAATTTCTATTTTTTTTAATTTTAAAATTTGAATGTATAAAATATTTAACATCTTATCTTCTGCTTCAATTTTATTTATTATGGGGTTGAGTTTTTACTAGAACTTAGCTATAACAGTTCATGTTTGGTTAATTTAATCTGAATATTTCATATATACAAGAATACTTAAAAAGAAAAAATATTGATTGAGGTCATACAAAATTTAAAGGAAAAAAATAAAAAAAAACAACATTTATTGTTTTAGTGTTAGTCCTAACCCAAAAATTATTGTTGATAAGGCATTTTACTTATTTTTCTTTTATTTCAATACATATAGACTCTTTGAATATAAATCTCAATGTTTAAGTTGATGTATGTAAGACATATGTCTGTAGAATCTTGTAGCAAGAGATTTTATTTAGAACATTCTTAGTCTGTCACTGCTATGAAAAATAGTCAATGAATTAAAACTAACATTCTATTTTTGATTTAATGGGTTCGGCCTTACGAAACACAAAGACATTTAGTGTCCATCAAAATTCATGGATATATGTCTAGGACATAATATATGGATTAGATATGCACATCGAGAACACTATATGGTTTTGAATCATAAGTGGTTCTCATATGCAATTCTTACATATGAGTTCTTAGACTTGAAATCTCTATAAAATTCTAAATGGATACTGTATACATTGATGTACATACACCTAACGTACCTATAATATGGTGACAAATATGAGTATGATTGAGTATGCACTGGCCTATGTTAGAGAGCATGAGAAAAGTGACAGGACTACTCACCTCTAGGAGAGAAAAAATATCATTAGTCACTTCATCAGTCAATAGAGAAGTGTATAGCCATACTCATATGAAATAATGTGTTTTACTATTTATCTGTGAGATAGTATTATTGAAATATCAAGGAAAGAATTATAATACACAAGGATGACTCGGTCAATACCTTATGCTAATTTTCACATCTAAGGATAAGAGACTATGTAAGATTTACATTAGGTTAAATGAATGTCATTTTATTTTTATTTAATTTGGATTGTCATAATAATTTTTTAGAGTGCATATATGACCTTTAAGAATTAATAGTTTCTAATGTCAATATTAAATGGACCTATATGACTGCACACGAAAAATCGGGCTAAAAATGATATTTTTTGGATCGAATAGTTAGGCTATCTTATGAACATTTATTTGAATCAAATGTGAGTTATAAATCAATCAAAAAAGGATAATTGGTTGAATTTAAATTCGATTTGGATAAATTTTATTAAAAAATAAAATCCGCTAAGATGAAGGGGTGGTTAGATTTTTTTTTTTTATTTCTCATCACACTCTTTTATTCATAGCCTATTTTCATGAGTGAATACATTTTTTCTCTCAATTTTGCATCTGTTCATTACAATCCTAAAGAGTGCGAAAAATAATTTGATCACAATAACCCTTTTTTTTACAAAATTTTAGGAAAGGGGTCGGGCTAACCCACAAACCAAGGATAGAGAGACGTCTTTCGGTTAGTCTCGACGAACCGGAAGGTTAGAACCTGTATGCCTCCCCCAGCGCCGCTACGGAGGATCGAACCCGCGATCACAAAGAAAAGGATAAGACGCCTTAACCGCTGAACCCACGGACGAGGAGTATCACAATAACACTTTAATATTGACATATATTCAATAATCAAGACAACAGCCTCTTGGCGACATATATTTAATAATCAAGACAACAGTTCCTTCAATTATACCTTGGCTAGCTAGGCATAATTAATTATAACCTTTTCAATAATTAATTATAATTATATAGTTCATCAATGAAACACTCTTCTCCCATATCATATTAGAAAAATTAATTAATGTGTTCTGAAAACAAACATATACAATTGATTCGTAAGAAAAACTCATAAATAGTCAATACTTCCATTAATTAGTCACGATCCGGAAGCATCAAAGTCGTATATTACTCATAACTCATTTGTTAATGCCATTAATTTCGTAGCAAAAAAGAAAAACTCGGTTTGAATCGGATTCGAGAGAAAACCACCGTTGGTCCATCAATCCCCGCTGATTCTTTTGTGTTTAGAATCCATCAAGTAAGCCCTGGTAATATGCACAGCCAAATGAGGATTCTTAGACACAAATGCTTCAAACTTAGAAGTGAACGCAACATCCTCCATGTTCCTAACAATATAATTCAATGCAGTATCTTTCAAACTTTGGTTGGAGCATACATCTGAAATCTCCAGGACATCAAGAACACTCGTGGAGTCCAATGATTTGAGCATATGTCGTTCGCAAAACTTAAGCATGTAAGGAATCTCGTATTTGTCGGCTGCGAGGGTTAAGGAATACACATGCTTCTGCAATTTCTCGACGCTTAAGGTTCCATTGTAGAGAAATTCAAGGAGTGAGTCGAGCTCTTCAGGGTCCAGTTCCGGTAGAGTTATCGTATCATTTGCTGGAGCTTTGCATGAATCTTGGTCTAACATTGTCTTAAATATTTCCGATCTTGCTGCCTACGACCAACAAAACATATTTTTCTAAAGAAATCATTTTTTGTCACACTTCGTAATTATATAAATATTGGAAGAGAAGAAATACCAAAATAGCTCTATGTGCGGGGACAGAAGGTCCGCCGCCGCGACCAGGCTGAAGGTGAATATCGGTGAGAATTCGATCGCTAAATAAACAACCAAAACCACTAAGAAAAATTATTTTCTCGTTGAGTTCTTCCTCCATCTCCTTCATATTGTTCATCCATTTTGGAAGATATGCTAGAGGCTGACCCTAAACTTAACAATAATATAAAAATTAATTTGTGAACATATAATAAGTTATTTTGTTTCTACATAAATAACTTTTGGACATTTTTTTTAAAAAAATTTGTGCATATATTTTTCTATAATACAGAAATTAAAAATTGTAAAAAAAATCATTTTTGAAACGATTGTCCACAGGATGTCTATAAAAACAATATTATTAGTTATTTATATTATTAAAAAATTATCAATAAATTATCCACATTATTCAAACACATCACAACTATCAACAAATTATCCTTAAAAGAGTAATGCATTTTTTTACCTAAAAAATAAATGTTGAAATAAAAATTAATAAAAAATAATCTTAAGGACCCTTGTTTAAATTTTATAAATTAAGAGAATTTTTTTATGAAGGCAATAATTAGGAAATTTGAAAAGTTATCTACAAGTTTTGGATTCGCAAGTAATTATATGCAAAAAAACCTCTTAAAATAAAATATTATAATATTTTTTTCCTAATAAAAAACCTTCAAACGAATGAAACAATAAAAAAATTTGAAGAGAGATGAGAGTAAGTATAGCTTGCCTTACAGGGATTTGAAGAGGGATTGAGAGCAGCAATATTATTAGCTTTATCATTTTCGAACTTGTTCATCATAACAATTACGTTTTTGGCTGCTTCATAGCATGATCCACATATTACATTTCTTGGTGGCCTTAAAAGAAATGGCATTGAACTACAGATAGAGCAATCCATGTCTTCTCGTAAGCGAAAAGAAGATGATAGAGGGAAGAAGAAGAAGATGATGAAGATGAAGGAGAAGATGCAAGAGAGGAAGACATGGCATGATTCATATGTGACTATATAATGAGTTTTATTAGGTTATTGATGAAAAATTTCCTTAATTGTTAATTCTTGAACATGCATATATGTTTTTAGAGCTTATTTTATTTACATTATTGCTCTTTAATTTGTTAGTGAACCACCATAAATGATTGCTTCATCTTTAGTTCATATATTTTAACTTGATACCAAACTTTTGAAGGAATATTATGTCTAACGACTTCTATAATTAAATGAGCATGCAAGGTGTATCAATGACATAAAATTCAACAGTACTTTATGAATTATATCTCATATTAGATCAATACAAGAATGTTAAATGATTTATAATGATGTGAGTTGTTGATTTTATACAAATTAATGAATTTTGTATTAAAAAATTTTATAATCTGTATCGTTCATAAATTCACATACGCGTGTGCACGAGCTCATTCTTTCTTGAAAAAAGAACTAATTGTTACGCAATTTATCTTCATGCATGGTTTTTTAAAGAGTAACTAACAACTTAAGATTTAAAGTTTTAATGGTTCTGTTTAGAAACTTCTCATTGAAAGTACTAGCCAATAAACCAATTTGCAGTTGAACTTTTTATTTTTTATTAACTTAGAAAAAATATACTCTTTTTGTCTTAAAAAATATTGTTTTTATCATAAATATTAAAAAAAGTGAAATAGTTACTAATCTGTTTTTAATAATGATATTGGAAATAATATATTTAAAGTATAATTGCATAACAACTAAACAAAAGTGATTAAAACATGTAATTATTCTATTAATATTTTAAAAAATGTATAAAAAATTAATAAATGACAATTATTTTGAATATTATTTTGCAATAATTTTTCGAAGACGGAGGGAGTATACAACTCGGAAGATCAAAATCATTAGAAGGATGGAAGGTGAAGCAAAAAACTTCCATGATTCATAAAAGAAATAAAATAAAAGGAAGGTAGTTGGTTGAGAGTGTCTTTTGAGTGAGTTATAAAGAAAGAAAAGGCTTAAACAAAGGCTTTGTTTTAAGAAGAATATTCAGTTAAGTTAGGAAGCAGAAAGAGACTTTCCAACCTATCTCCAGCCTATTTATGCCTGGCTTTGACGTCCATATTAAACAATCATCTCTTCCCACTATCATTCTCAATTTTCTACTTCCAGCCTGGACTTTATGCCTGTAATTTCAATGGTTTTTTTATAATTACATTTATTAATATGGTTGATAATTGAGAGAACTTTAAAAATATATTAATTTTGAAGTAATGCTTGTAGTTTGTTAGAACTAACTAGGCACGGTTTCTGTTATATTTGCGGTAACATTTAACTTATGAGCGGTGGGAATCTCTACAGAAGTATTCCACCAAGAGAGCACAGAGCCCGCGATTCCATTTTGAGTAAATAAAAAAAGAAACAAAAGATTTTATTGCTAATGATAGAACATGAATTAAGCATGTGGTTAATGTAAATAATAACATTGCAGCATATTATATGTAAGCTAATTGATCAGAATTATAACAAGAACACTAGCGGTTAACTACTAAGCATCATTATTGCCTTGTTTCTTCTCATAATAATGGTAGATTGCTGCCCCTGAGAGGACTGCCAATGTTATGGCTTGTGCATGCATCCTACACCAAAAACATAAAAATTATTAAGATCATAAGCCAAATGATTTAAAATGTTTTGAATCTAATTAATTTAAGTGATATGTAGAGTGTATAGACCTGGCATGAATGAGCCTAAGACTTGGTTTCAGAGGAGTTCTTGTACGCGTATAAGCAAGCGATCCGCCAACCGCAGTCGCCCACAGTGCTCCTACAAATACCGAATTTGTTATTCCAGTAACAATGACCGAGTAGAGTACGTAGTAGTAAAATAGAGTAATTACTAACCAATGCTGGTAAGTTTGTGCTTAGAAACCCAAGATTGAACAGCATCCATTGCAACTACTCCTGATTGCCAAATCCACAACTTTGATAAGTATATTAAGTTGAGTGAGTGAGAGGGCAATGGCATAGAGAAAGCTGGTATTTATAGGCATAAGAGGCCATGGAAGAAGCCCCTTGGTTTGGATAGAAGATAACTTTTTGTCTTGAAAACTGGAAAGATTAAACAAGAGGCTCCACTTTGGTGCACTGAACTGGTTTTGTAAAAATGTGCTTTATAGTTTCAGGCTGTTTCAGTGGCATCATGTGAATACAGCCAATTGATTTCAAAGCAAATCTAGGAGCCAAAGCCAAGTATGTTCACTCAGTCTTCGTTGGTAGGTGTGTGACTCATAAGTCGGATATTTAGTTTTACCTGATTTTGTCTTTTATATATTCTTGGTTTTCGCCTTCCTCAATCGTAGAGTTGAAAAAATTGAAATCGAAACTGAAATGGAATAGTCGAGAACCAATTATGTTTGGTTATGTTTTACTTTATCCACTTATGGTTTGAATAACATTATGCATTGTGAGAGAAAAAAAAACAAAGTGGGTTTAAGTAGAAAGAATATGATTAAGGTATGGTTTTCAATAATCAAGGTTGTGGATTAGTAAGGCAGCTTCGAGTATTCCCATAATTAGAAAATAAACCAGTTAAGGAGAGGCAGCCACTGTGGAATATGGAGACATGCACGTGGATGTGATGGATAAAGAGCAAGCAGTAGATGCCTACTAATTTAGTAAAGCCATTGAACTTTGATGGGATTCCTGGACTTCAAACATCCTTGATCACTGATAGATAAGGTAGCAATTTGGGTTGACGAATCGTAATTATTTTAATATTTTTTTATAAAATAAATATTATAAAAATTGAATTCGTACTGTGTCTAATTATAGACTCTTTAAACGTGTTATTAGATTAGAAATTGCTAGTATTACCCCAACAAAATCATATCGGAGTAAAATATTTTGTCCTCTATATATCATATACGTAATTATTTTCTGATTCTTATATTTTCTTAAGCAATTGTAGCTGCACTTAATTTTTTACAAATTAATCCGAATTAAGATTTTTATTAATTTAGCTGATAAACTAAATTATAGATCAACAAAATTAATAAAATTTTTAATTTGAATTAATTTGTGGAAAACTCAAGGCCGATACAATTATGTGAAAAATATAAGAATTGGAGTATCATTACATGTATAATACATGAACGACAAAATAAATAAGTTTGCAAAGAGTTTGAATCAACCAAAATTTAAATGAGTCAAATTTATTAACAAAATCAAATTCAAATATACAAGGGTTGTTACGACTTTTACATAATAAAAGATTCATAAGTAATTGGTTATCACATAAAATTAATAAATTTAACTTTTATAATATTTATATCACAAATAATAATGATGTTTAACAATAAATAATATATCTTAATTTCGACATGCATAATACAAATTGTGTAGGAATGACAATGAGGTGGATCGAGTTGGATTATGATCTCCCCTTCCCCGCCTTGCAATATTTCTTCTTTTCTCGTTCCCGTCCAGTAACCCGTCCGATTACAAAATATACATCACATTCTCGCCCTATTTAAAAAATATGAAACATGTTCCCGCCTGTTTTCTAAATATATAATTTTTTATATAATATATATATTTTTATTAAATATTATACACTAAAATATATAATTCATAATATGATCAACATCTAATTTAAGAATACAGTATAAGTGCGTAGATTAAATTTTTTTAATAAATTGCCTAAATAAAGCATAATATATTTTATATTATATTATAAATATTTATATTATTTTTATATATTATTTATAGCGGGGCGAGTTCGGGACGCGGAATGAGGCGAGTATACCGACCCCGCCCCGTCTCCGTTATATTTAATATTAGGTTGTCCCATGTCTCGTGCGTTTCTCCGTCAATTATTGAAAAATCCACCCATTCGAATCGGGTCAGATCGGGTTCCACGGTTATGAGTTTTTTTTGCCATCCAATTGTAAGCACTGTAACAAACAATTATACAAATTACTATATTTTGAGTTTGAAATGATATGAATGCCAGTGTATTTTGTTCATTTTTGTTGATTGACAAGATTCTAGTTCACAATTATATGAATGTCAAATTTCATGTTATAAAATACAAAAATGTCACTTTTTGTTCTCTCGACATATGAACAATAATGAACAACGATGGACACTAAACATACCCTAATATTTTTACAATTGCAAACTCAAAATCGTGCATTTTCATATTTCCAAAACTTTAATTGACATTAACAGAAATGAACAAACTTAGCTTGCCTTTCTATCATTTTAAACACAAATTTGTGCATTCCAATAATTTTTTCCCACCGTCACGTAATACAAAATTATTGGGCCTCAAAGTAAAAGACTCAAAACATGATGAGATAATTATGAGAGGTACGACCTTTTCAAATAAAATTACACTTTAATTTTGATTCTTTTCTGCATTTGCACTTCTTTTTATTGCAACAAACTTTCTCTTTTTACGATGGTGACTGGTGTGTGTACAGCCTCACTAATTCCATCTTTTGTCCACTCAACCCATTCTTTCATTTTTTTATTTCTCTCATATCAATTTTTTACCTTTTATTTTCTTCATCTTAATTTTTCTCTTATTTTTCTACTTTTGTTTCTCGTCTTCATTTCTCTCCTTTTATTTTTATACTTTCCATTTTTTATATACTAAATATATACGAATTATATATTATTTTCTGCATGTTAAATTTTAGAATTATTATATATTTTGAAATAAATTTTTTTAGTTAGTTTAGTAATTCTTTGTGTTCAATAATTTTTCTGTTAATTTTTGGTTACATTTTAGTAATATGATTATAAAATAAACTCAATGTATTTTTATATTATTTCTTCTATATTTACATGTGTATTTTATATGTTTTTATATAATAAAATTTTAAAATATAAATATAGTATATATTAAATATATACTGATTATAAACTAATTATACTACATGTAACAATATTTCTTGACATGTGATAATTTATTATATATATTTTTATATAGTTTTTGGGTTTTTTTCTTTTCTATTGTGAAGGTTAAATCTCATAAGTTTTTATATATTCTTTTTACTTTTTAACTTAGTTTTTTTTAATAAGATTTTGAAGAACACAAGAAGCGAAGAGTTGATAATACTGATATTGAATTTAATGATTCTCATGGGTTTTTTAATCTATTTTCATTTTTTTTTATTATTTACATGTTAATTTTTGTATATTTTTATACTAATTTATTCTATCACTTTCAAAAATATGATTATACTATATACTAAATATATACAAATTGTTTCTCTATTTTGTGTATATAAATATTATAAATTAAGTATGTACTGAATGTAAACTAAATGCTATAAACTATATATATATATATATATATATATATATATACTAATTGTAAACTTAGCATGTACTGAGTGTAAAGCTGTTTCTAATTAAATAACATGTCATATTTTTTTTCATATTTTTAATATAATATAAACTAAATATTTAATAAATGTTAAATTGTTATCTATAAATTT